>JASAOE010000072.1:0-25000 GCA_029964075.1 Patiria pectinifera
TTTTGACGGCTTCAATCTCTACATGCATTTCTAAAACAATAGCCATGCAATACTTACGGTGTTCTATATGTTATTAGAAATTGAGCAATGTTCTCCAGTTTATAATAGGGACTGACTAAAATTAAGTATAGTTTTTAGACTGTCAGTCGCTTCCAGTCGTCCCTATAATATATTAGCCAAAAGCAAATTTTATTGTGCCTAAGCAAAATAGAATGTCTTCATCCTGAAACTATTGTAAATGTACGCAGGCAGAATGGGTTTCCTTGTGAAATTCACACTGCAGAAGGGCTGCATCATTAATTTGGGGGAAAAAACGGTTTTCGGATATTAGGGTGGCGCATAAAGAAGCAGGGGTACGTCCGTACATACAGCGCACAGGGCAGTATCTTTGACGACACCTGTCTCGAAATTGTAGGTACCTGGATGAATCCGCGGACGTACAGGAACCTAGTCAAATCAAAGCCGTTGCCAGCCCCGCAGCCAAGACAGTATCGCAGTATTCAATGAGCTGGGTGGCGCGAAAATCACCTGGCACTCCCTCCGTCATCTTTAGTCAAACACTTGTTCAGAAGGTGGGAAATCATGGTAGTAGATGCCTGCGTTCTTGTCCAAATATGACACTTCACATGACATCACAATTTCGCCTAGCAAAATTTAATATCCGTGCAATTTTGCGAATATCCACAAATCGGTGCATTTCACATCACAATTGGGGTGTGGTACGTAGCGGAACATGGCATTCCCGTTCTTATGTGCACAAAATCAAGTTCAATCTCACTTAATTCTAATCACATGAAGACAGCTGCCCTAAAAAAAACAATTATTATTGGAGATTTGAACATTGGAAACGGTCATGTATGGGTGCGCTGAAGAAGAAAAATCGTTCTTGAAATCATTCTTGCTTAATTGGGTTGAATAATGCATTACGCTGGGACGAGTTAAATAATGGATCAGACAAACGATCTCATCATGTATTGACGAGGCAAGAATTTCCATCACTGATATACGGAGAAATTTAAATGTTCTTTTCGAAAATTCCCCATGAAAATTGCCGACATAAATAAAATATCACGCAACAATGTATTGATTCCATATTCTAGCAATCATAATTTGACTTAAAGAGGAAAACAGGCGTTTTGTACGTTTTATAGAATGACATAATTTTATCTTTCACTTTTGTATTTTTTCGACATATTTCACCATATTAGGTACATGTGTACGTTTGCACAAAACTACAACAGCTTGACCCGTGTTGTTCACACTGAGAAAATGCTAAACGTGCGATCAAAATTTGTGAAAAAAATCAGTTTAATTCCAAAAGATAAATTCTACAACGGGCAAGTATACTTCGTAAGCCACATCAATACGCCGTGCTTCATAAACACTAGCCTCTGGTTGTTTATAATAAAACTGTGTGATAATATCAAGCAACGAGACCTCGTAAAATGGACTGGATATTTCAGACTGAGCCTATTATTGCGATCTCGTATTATTGCTACTGAATAGGTTAAGGCACTTTACAATGAGCTTTATGCACACAATATCTGAACACCAAAATGTCAAATCCGGCTTCCTAAATGTCACTGGTCATCCGTCAAAATATTTGTCACTAAGCTCGTCAGCACGGGTCATTTTTTGATAAACGAAACCCAAATGCCGTCGGGCACGATGACTTTATTGCCCCTTCAATATTCCGTGAAAACAGACATCTATGATTCACGGCACGAAACCCCTTTAACTCATACCTGTAGTGAATTCGCAACGAAACATACCATTATGATAATGATGAAGATGTCAGTATATATACAATCACCTGTAGACTGTGCATATATTCTTGCTAGACATTAACCCTATACCTAACGGTTGTCTGTGTTTCAAAAAGGAGATCGCTTTCACGAGCGAAGATTCCTGCAGGTGTATCGATTCCCGGGTGTACGGAGCCGCAATAATCAATTTGTTATCATCGAGCGTAATGTTGTCTCTTATAGAATGTAAATTTGTATTTTGTAGTATGCAGTGGGTGTCCACGTCTATTAGCACACTAAGTGCATCAGGCAACGGAGGGCGTAATTTATTCAGTGAGTTTAAAGTCTCAGCAATTTTGGTTTAGGCCTATAATTGTAGTATTTTGTATATAAAGTGACTACAATTCGTGATAGTAAATCATCAGATTCGATTACCACCAACTTTGTCGTCAACATACCAACATCATCGATACACAACAAATGCGGTTCAGCATATAACAACATTCATGAAAAGATTTAAACTCACCAGTCTCTGTCGGTTCAAATGTTAACAAACGAAATCAATATCTCACGAAGTATCGTCTTTTCTCATTAAACATTGGAAAGTATGTGAATATGGTTGTAGAGGAATGCCAGTCCGTGATATTTATAATATCCGAGTCCAAGTCAGGCTTCGGGGCTACAAACCACACGTAGTGATGATTGTATACTGAGTCACGGCCCAGACAATACAGCAAGCCAGCAGGCGCGTATGTAAACACATGTTTAATTTAACCTTTTCGAGCCGCGGAATGAACATAAATTACATCAGTTTGCCTATACCACGGTCTCCAATTAAAGTCCCTTAGGCCTCACATTCCAGTTTTGGATGAGTTGGTTTAGATGGAAACATGAAAATTAAACTATTCCAATTCCCTTGTAAGCAGAAATATTTGCGAGAACATAAATCTCATTAAGAGTTCCAATCTGATTCATGCTTTGTCACAAAGAAATCTAATGGGATGGCGAATTCTACCAAAAGATTGACACGTCAATGACATTTTGAGGGTTTTTTCAAACCTCGATTTCGTCTCTAGTTCGACTACAGGATGCTTTTAATATTAACTTATTCTTACAGCAAGACTAAACAGTAACAAGACTAACGAGTAACACTAGTTGTATACATCACTGTACTACCGTGTTTGCACTAAATCACGTAGCTTACCTTTCTTCTCAAAATTTTCTGTCAAAAAAAATCACCAAATGAGAACATTAATAATTTTTAAGATTTAAATCAGGTCTTTAAGATCCAAATATATAAATAACTAATGTTGAATATCACCAAACTGCAGCGTAGTTCAATAGTTTTACATAAATCTAGGTTGTGATTAATTTGTACATTATTAATTTTGTATTCTGTTTCAAACTGATACCTAAAAGAATCGTCCAAAATGGAAATGCACCTAGTATGGATTTCGTTTCTTTTTATTTCTTCTGCTCCATTTCTTTTTTATTTTCAATTTTATTTTCTGTAGCAAACTGATACCTAATTGTATCGACCGTCGCAGCAGCCCTTTCCCGGCCCCAGCACTGAGCTGTCTATGCATCCGTGTTGTGTCAGCTAGACGCCCGAAGCAAAGCCAGCATGTTAATGTCCCATCATATGCGAGCAGGCAAGCATGCATTATGTCCTATCCGTAATTCCTTGCTCGCGACACACGAGTCGTTGTTTCAGCCTCTTTACTAACAGTCAATTAAAAAAACACCATCGCGCTCACAAGCCCTATATTGATCCAGCGAATTTTGTGGCATGTTCCCTTTGCGATTCATTTGCATTTTTAATTAGCAATTTCCATTTTGTGTTTTACAGACTTCGGATTCTGCTTTCCAAGAACATGTTTTCGAAGTAGAGCGAAGTGTTTGTGTTTTGCAGAGGGCACGATGATTTATGTAAACAGCTCCGGTTTATGAATACAAATTGCAAAATAAATCTTCTCCTTGGGCAGTCTGGGTGTTACATAATGCATTGATGTCTAGTACCAGCTTAATTGATTCTTTAGCTCTGCATGGTAGACTTTTTTTTCTTGTGATGATTGTTTGGTTTTAAAGAAATTAATTCCTTATCACTTTCTAATCATATATTCAATCAGATCTTTCGTTTTAAATTAGAGTTTTACTTTGTTATTTATGTTATTTATGAGAGATCATGGTTATTTTTTATTGTAAACTACGTCCATTCTCATTTGTAATAAAATGTTACCGATTTTATTAAAGAATATACAAAGGAGCAATATGATTTTATGGTAAACAAATATAATAAAACTTTCAGCAAATAAATTTACAGAATATGCTGACCGGGACATTACATGTTTGTCATTTAAGCAAAATATAACCGTCAGGTAACCTCCAGATAAATGAACATTTATCAAATCAAAATATTATCTCAGAAAATATCAATAACGAGGTTGTTTATGCCACAACTAAAAAAATGGCGCTATTTTGGGCCGCTGGAAAGACGGGAAATGAAAAATACCCCGAACCAAACACGAGAACTGCATAGTGAATTAGAAACACGAAAACATATGTCGGCATATAGGGTTGGTACCCCAAACGAGATATCTCAGAAACTACCTCGAGCGGACCCCTGCCCCCTGCATTCGGCCTCAAGACAAACTGCAAGCACAACCTTCTTCGGGTGTGTTTGCGAGTGCGCGGTTTTTATTCATGCAATTCGATCGCACGGCAAAAATCCAATATGGATTCGATTCACCGTGTGCCTATCAGCTGAATATAATTTTGGAGGCAATATACAGTGGGTGATAATTGGCAAATATTGACCTGTGTGATATAGTAATGAATATTATTTACGGATAGTTGATGACTTGATGACTTGATAGTTTTGTAAATTAGCATTATTTTTTTTTTCGAAAGGAATATTGACGAAATCACGAAATTTAAATATCAACTACTAAAGCTGTTTAATATACTCCGAATATTTGATATGCACGCTGAATTTAGTGCCCTTACCCTGATAAATATGAAGACATCTTTCATTTCAAATGAAGACTGCATTTCTTTCGACAGCCGAGGGACTTCGGTCTCCGATGTCATGATGGCTTCTGTAAATATTTGATCTCAAAGTGATCTCAATTTTGCCAGCTTAAAGCAAAGAATATTGAACCGACCAATATTATCTTAAAGGCTACAACTCGGTGTGCGAGGTTTTTTGTATTGTGTAAAAATCCGCTGTGTGTTATGCCATGAATGAATATATGATTATGATTACAAAAACTATCCAGGTTTTACAGGACCAATAAATTTCAGTTTACCTCAGGAAACTAAAGCTGATTGTCACGTATAGCTCTACATCTCGAGCAGGTTTGTAAATCTTGGAAGCTTAAACCTTAATGGACAGCACGGGCACGGCCCTAGTTTTCACTTCTGAGCTTTGACAATTTGACATAGAAGCATGCTCCAAAGCAGACGAGAGTATACGCCATAAGCTTCCAACCACGTAGCCAGAGCCAGAAGCTACGGTTCGACAAATCAAATGGAGACAGGCACTTTGTCTAATGGTCACGCACGGAAGAAAGTCGTGCTTATTCTATCCCCGTGCTGAATGTGTGCTGTCTCTTCTTTAATGTTATTTGCATGTTTCAAATTCACAATGTTTTCTTTAAGAGAGAATTCATCGTTCACATGTTCTTGTCGGTTTGGTTTCACATGATTACGATCATTATAATGTCCCGTTGCCGTGTAATGATAACGCGACGATGGATTTCCTATGTGGCTAATGTTTCCAGTATACAATGGCTCCTTTGAAGTTGCCGCATTATGTGTTTTAGTGCATAGACGGAGACATCCGTAACATGTTGTTTGCAGAATGATGAATGCTAAGGGAGTAAATTTTCATCGGGGTTTCATTGGTCGGAGTAGCCTGCGCAAAAGGAAATGATATAGATCGGGAGATTGGATGATTTATAGAACTGTCAAAACAACGTCTGGGCTCAGGGTTTTGTAGCTTAGCTGTACTTAAAAATCTGTGATATCGATTTTGAAGATTATACCTTTTTCGTAATATCTTTGTATTTGAGCCCCTTTCATTAACAAAGGTTTCATAATTTACTACATTAAGCCCCCCCCCCAAAAAAAAATTAAATAAATAAATAAATAAATAAATAAAATAAATAAATAAATAATACATGAGTTTCTTTCGGGAATCTGATAGCATGTTTTCCCCCACCTCATATTGCAAAAGAGAATTAGGTGATGATGAACTGAAGGCAGCTCATGACTGTTTACCACACCCCACCACATAGGCGAGCTGGGTGCATACATAAATTATGTTCCCCAATACCTGTGTTCCCCAACCCTAACCCTTACCCTAATTTAAGGATTTCGGGGGAACATCAGAGGTATTGGGGAACATCGGGTCGACCCCAGTGAGCTATAACAAACCAATAAACATTCGTCTTCGAGGAGTTTCTCAGTAAGTAACCTCCGCTTTATAGGATACATCACACGTCACGTGACTTTTAAGTGGAGCCCAACATGTAACATTACCGGTGAATACAATTAAGGATGCTACATCTTTTAAATCTAACTGTTGGATGGAAAGGGTCCATTATTCACTTAGCTATACTGGAACATTAACTAACGGAGCTCTCATTGTGATCAAACTCGCGCTCGGGCTATGACAAATCATCACTTATATATGCCCAAGTGAGCTGATATCTTTATAAAAGCAGGAATACTTAATTGAAGACTCGCTTGTTAAAGGAACAATCCCTTATTTGACACAAAATGCATACAAAAACAAATCAGCTGTGTATTGAAAGGGATGATGTATTGCAGAAGAAAAAAACCTGTAGGCTAGATATGTTGGGAAAAGCATCGGTAATCGTTTGGGTTTTCGCCCAAAATTTGAAAACTAAAATATGTAATTTCATCGATCTCTAAATCTTATTGTACTTATCACTGCAATAAGAGAAACATCAAATCAGGCCGCGCCTTCGAATAAGCCTTAACCACTTCAATACAGATGAAACAATATAAAATAATTCACATGTACATATTTGGCGTTATTCTATGATTTGGACGCAAATTTGGCAATTTCTTCGGAAATTGAGATATTGCAAATGAACCTCAACTCCAGTGTCATTAAAAATTAAATCAGTTAAATATAAATCGAGTTTCTGACACTATGACTTCATCGAAATTTGGTGTATTATAATTTGGTTAGAAAATGTATTATTCTAATTAGCATCATCATCGGCAGTTGTACTGTGACAGCACCCACACAATCATACACTCACGAAGTGAATCGACTGAAGATAAGGTGTGAAATGCAATTCACTCGTCGCGAGTGGGCCCGCGCCCTAATCACATCACGCACAGGGAGGTATCGGACGAGACTCCGCGCCGTATACTCCTAGGCATGACATTATCATGAAAAGATGCTCATTTCATAAACGAACAGGATTGTACATTAGCGTCTGCGATGTAGGCCTATACTGTGCGTACTCACCAATGATGTCAACGCAGACACTGGGCGGAAAGGATGACTGAATCCCGGTGGGTTTTCACCACGGAGTCACAGATAAAGGTGGTTGTTTCTGACGATGATGTTGGTCCTGAAGATGGTTAGCGAGTCTTCAAAATGGCAGCAAACCGGGGGAGATTTCTTCCAGACTATGAGAAGCCGGCTAGGGCGTGTTATTTGCTCACTCCCAGGCCGCTCTTTTCATCAATCGCTGCATCCAGTTCGGCTCCTGTCTAGATGATGCAGTCTGAGCTGTGCGGGTTGGGAGGGGAGATGCTAATTTTCTGCGTTGTGAGATGACGACTGTTTCATGTCGTAAACGCTCACATTTTGGCTCCCTCTGGCAAAATTCCATCACTGGAATACATATTTGTGAAATGAACCATCTATTCAAATCGCTCCAATTTGTAGTTACGTTACAGCAATGGCGGCCACAAAGGGGCAGTTTTTTGACTGGTGGCGGAAACTTTAGAAACATACAATAGTCGTCAGACGCGGTGAACGTTGCTGAAACATGAGAATGGTTTATGGTAGCCTCGGCTCGAGACGGCATGATGCCGACGGTGAATCACCTCGATAATGATGTTTGGTGATGTCAGGTATCCTGCCCGCCAGTCATTGATATTCAAAACATTTTCTAGGCCGTCCGTTGTTGTAAAACACCGAAATAAAGGGTGACACATTTTTTGATTAATTCAAAATATGACGTTTTCCTTCAACCGCATCGAATTAGAGCATTTTCAATTATGCGTAATACGATCAAAGGTTTTTATTTTGCGAGGTCTAAATTCTATGTGACACCAATCGAGCCCTGCAAAATCGTGACGTCATGAGTAAGAATCCATGCACATGTAAAAACACAGGGTGTCATCTATCGCATGTGGTTGTGAGTTTTAGACAAGTCGATTCGTCCGCTACAGAAGTGTTTTATGTATGTGGATACACCATGTCGAGAGGAAAGTCGACGTTTGATGTTTACGTGACCAATCTGCCAGATGACATTGACGATGTAAGAAAAACCAGAGTTTTTAACAAGCACCGCTCGCGCTCAAATTTTGACAGGCACGAAAATGTATTGGAAATAGTCTGGCTCCTTAATTGATTGCGCGCTGTTAGCTCGTATGATGAGGTTGGATACCTGTATGCTTGACATGTGGCTTGGCAGGGTTGTTTATTGCACGTGTTTATTGGCATAATGGAGGGAAATGGTGGGAATGCATGGGTGAATGTGAATTAAATGTAGGTTGGGAAATCTTGAACATGAATTTTGATGTTTTTTGTACATGTTTAGAATGTACGTAAACATCACACCTACAGCCCCAGCCCCAGACAATGCCAGAAAGACAAAATGCTGTGATTTTTTTCTTCAAAGTTCAAGTTCAAGACTTAAGTGAATTTCAAGTTCATACTGATAAAATGTCACCTCACCTTGTGTCATATTTTTAATTGAACACAAATCCATTAGTACTCTTGGGTGGACTTAGCCCCGTAAATGTGGCCAATTTACTGGACTACATCCGTAAATAAAGGCCACACTACAGAGCTTGCGATAGTACTGTACGGCCAGACGCAGTCGGGCTACGCAAACGTGTGCAAACGAATCTGGAAATTTCACGATAAAATAGACATCAGTGATGTCCGTATACGGAAATCTTTCCGTTATTTTTTATTTGCAGCTAGACACTTTTTATTTCCACCTTTTAAATATTTCCCGTCTTTTGCCTTTCAAACTGAAGGAAGTTTTGAAGCAAGAGTTTTCTCGTGGCGGAAGTGTGCAGTCAGTGACAATAAAAGACGGAAAGAACAATGCTGCTAAATTTGGGTAAGAAAAGTTATAAAAAAAGAAAATGCATGGCCGGAGCAGAAATCTTATGCATGTTATGTGGCCTTTCAGTTCTTGAAATGACCAACTCTGCCCCTTAAACGTACACGTCTTTGATCGTAGGAAGTAAAACAGATAAGTGATTGCAGGAAAGTACCTTGCCTGAGGACACAAACCCATCTGCCCATGTGATCTCCCTTAAAAAAATATTGCCTTCAGTCCCTTACCACAGTGTGTGATTCTGACTGTACTTGGCCGACCAACAATTGTCAAAATTGAATGGGATTTGAACTGTGTCTTGCATGGCCATAATTTGTTTGTTTGTCTTCCAGGCGTCATTCATTTGATTGTTTGTTTGTTGTTTCTGTGTAGATTTGTGCGTTATTTGAAAGAGGAGGCGCAGGATTCGGCAGTCACTCAGTTGAACGGGAAGTACATCAAAGGAAATGTGGTGGTCGTCCAGAAGGCAAACTACAAGAAAAAGTAACGTTTCTCTTGCTTTGTGGGACTAGGTTTATAAGATGGTGACGTTGAAAAAAAAAGAAGCAATTACAAGAAAACCTTTCAAATTTGCTTATAAATATGATCTTGTTTGTGTATGGACTGATCAAATTTGTTTTGCATTTCTTTTTTTGTTCCAGGGGAAATACAGACACCAATGCACAGAACGGAGAGAACAGACGACAGCCAAGAGGTAACCCCAATCTTCTGTAGTTCTCTGCTTTGATGTGGTCCATGGCAGTTTATGCACCTCCTGAAAGGGTGGGGAGTTGAATTTTTTCCAGGGGTGCACTTTGTTTCCCCCCCCCCCCACCCACCCCCTCGAGCACCCATGGGTGGACAAAACCCGTTGACCAAATCACAACAGACACCAGTTGTTATGTTATACCGTGGTAGATTTTCCAACTGTACTAAATCTTTAAGATGTAATCAATAAAATAATGAAAAAGGTCAACTGTGAAGGGAGACTTTACCATTACAAATTGAAATACTCTGCTTTGTAGTAATTCTGTCATTTGATCTACCACTTGCGTGAATTTTAGGTAACTATCAAGCTAATGGTGTCAGGCAGCAAGACCCAGTGGATACATCTCCAGAATACATAGAGGTTTGCAATAATTTTGCTTCAAGATATTTGCATTATTTGCAGCTTGGCAAGCTGCACGATTAGTATTTTTGATTGTAGACATCTTTAAAGCGGTAGAAATCTTTGCAGGACTGTTATAATATCCTTTTATTCAGACATGCAGCAATTTGTTTTCCATTTCTTTCCATACATCTTGTCGGCATCTTTGAATGCTGAAAGAATGGCAAAAAAAGTTAAGCCCAGGGAGATTTTGGAAGATTTTGAAGTCAAGATCTCTATTTTTTAACCATTAATCCTTACTCCCTAAGATGATTTACTAGGAACTTTCCTCATCCTTGCAAATTCCAAAACACCCTGTGCTATTAAACTGTGCCCTAAACAGCTGGATTCCACCAAACCCTTGTGTTGGAGTTTGGCTGGTTGGGGATCATGGGGTTCCTTTTGCATGCAGTCTGTAACTGTACACGGAGCATTTTCACTTAAAAAAGCTCCTTGAGTGCACAGAACTTATTCTTATATTTCTTGTAATGTTCTTGCAGCAAGCCATCCTGATAACATACGTTATAGACGCATGCACCGTCTTTGGCCAGCTAGCCCACCAAGACATGGCCGAAGTCAGCGCCAAGCTGATGATGGAGATCAACCAGTACTGTCCCGTGGCGCAGCAGATAGGCTCAGAGCAGCCGGATCTTAACAAGGTGGGTGGAAACTTAACGGGTGGGAATCCATAATTGAACTGGTAAATGTTTAGAGGAATCCTTTAAATACCATTGAAATATTTTAAGAACACTTCCTTGATTAGGTCTGCTGCCTGCTCCTTTTGAAAAAAACTGCAATTCGGACATGAACTTTCTGAATAGTTTCCCCTAATTGATTGGTCTTGACAGGTGTATGGGGCTCTCTTCTCCGAGGATGGGATGTGGTATCGGTGCAAAGTCTCGCCGAATCTGGATGGGTCTGGTCAACAGGGCTCCAAGGTATGGCAATATGAAATAGATTTTAATCTAATATCAATGTGCCATCAGTGAAATTGTAGTGATGTAATTCCCTTATAAACGTTTAAATATCAAATTTGACAATCGAAAATATGCCTTTACTGTTTCCGTTGCAGGTGCGTGTTCACTATCTTGACTATGGCAATGACGAGGTCGTTGATAGCAGCTCATTGGTAGAGCTGCCCATGTCGCTTGCCTCGCTACCCCCTCAAGCCCACATGCTGGTCTTCCGAGGGATCAAGCCCACAGCTCAGACTACAGAGGACAACAGAAAGGTACAAACTTTCTTAGACAAGTAACCTTCACATTATTATTTCTTAAAGTTCTTCACTTGAACTATTCTCAACCCTCTACTTCTCTGCGCAGAGCCTTACTGATGTCCTTTTAATCCCTTCATACTCTTCCTAATCCCTTTTTATATTCCCCTCCCAGGCTGTAGAGTTTCTGCAAGCCGCCACTGACGGCAAGTCCGTCATGGCCCGCCTCTTCCGCCCTCTACAGACCACCTCCAGCAGCACACCAGTCGAGATTTACGATGGCCCCAGCGGGCTGAATGATGTCTTGATCCAGAAGGGATTTGCCGTCAGGGTCCTGCCCCCCTCCCCGAAGCAACTCATGGGCAACAGCCCTGTCACCACTAACGCATCTTCTCCAAATACTTCCAGGGGGAGTCCCACCCCTGGAAATTCATCGGCCAAAAATGCGGGGCGGGGCTTGTTGGAGACACCCTCTATGCAGCCGGACAAAAGGTTTGTTTAAGTCTGATTTTTTTGGGGGGTGGGGGAATATAAGTTTTAGCAAAGAAATTGACTGTAGCAACATGTTAACCTGCAACCTGGGAACACCATACATTTGCCCCACCAGGCATTGGTCTCAAAATTGCCACGTTTCAACTCGACAGCCTTCAAATATCCTGCAAGTTACTCAATTGGCCTCCCATTATTTTTGTTTAGTACCACACAAACACATGCACATATGGAAGCCTTCCAAATAAACTCATTGAAAAAAAATTAATCATGCACACAAAAGACACTTTAAAAAAATGTGACTGCCAACAAATGAACGTCCAAATCCTTCTGCAAAAAGAGTACAGTTTTGAAGACGGATGTCAATTCTTTTACCAAAAATGGCCAGTCCAAAATATTTCCTGTCCTAATGATCCCACTCTGCATTGTGAATCATTCCGTCCAACCCTTTCAGGAGCCCCAACATGGTTAAATCCCCGAGCTACCAGAAGACTGGACAGGCAGGGGCGACCACAGACAGACAGGGTGAAGTACAGTCGTTGAAGAAGGAAATAACTCACCTCAAGACAGACAAAGCTGAGCTGGTCAAGAAATGCCACGAAAGCGTGCGCGAGATCACCAAGCTGGAGGGGGAGAAAAAGGAGCTGCAGACCGAGTACCAGTCAGTCAAGGTACACCAGCCAAATCTTATTTTGATACCCTGGTATATAATTTTGCAATTTCATTGGTTGAGAGCTAGTCATGTGACGTATTCTAAAAGAATATAGAGTGCCAGTAGTTATGATGTCAGACTCATGCGTGGTGGTGTGGGAGTTCGAACCCCCATGTGTTTGCGGTGCTTGTGTTCTTGGGCAAGACACTTTACCACAGTTGCCTCTCTTTATCCAGGAGTGAAAATGGGTACCTGTGAGGGTAGAGACTGCACAAGACCATTGTTCATACACAACAAAGCGAGGGGGTTCAAATATAAACTATGTGACGCAGACCAGAAATTTAGATGACGAAATGAAATTTGATTAAAAAGTATCCTCTTTTCTTCTTTCTAACATCGACAGGAGGCGGCCACAAACACACTTTCGTGCCTGAAGAAATTTGAAGACAAATACGAGACCGCAATGCAGACTAAAGCTGCGAGCTTGCTGGAAACACTTGCGGCCTTGAAGCAAATAAGGTAAATAAGAAGTCTACACTGCCTCACAAGTACATCACTAGTTCTTCACAGGTCTTATCGCAACTCAGTTCACAATTCCAGTCGCTAGTAGCAGAGGATGAACTATAACATAGAAATGCCTTTGCCACAGTAAATGTATATACCTTGTTACTTTTTGGACTGGGCAGCTGGTGATGACTTGTGATGACTTGTGAGGACTTGTGATGGACTTGTGATGACTTGTGATGACTTGTGATGGACTTGTGATTGACTTGTGTTGGACTTGTGATAACTTGTGATGACTTGTGATGACTTGTGATGACTTGTGATGGACTTGTGATGACTTGTGATGACTTGTGATGAACTTGTGATGACTTGTGATGACTTGTGATAGGACTTGTGATAGGACTTGTGATGACTTGTGATGGACTTTTGATGGACTTGTGATAACTTGTGATGACTTATGATGACTTGTGATGGCTTGTGATGACTTGTGATGGACTTGTGATCCACCTCGTCTATAACACTAGTCAAAATGTGCACAAGACCTCATCCATAAAGCTCACAAGGGCTCAGAGTAAAACAAAATAGTTACGTATTTCTTTTCAGGAAACAAGTTGTGATTGACCCCGACATGCCGGACCCAGTAGAAAACGCCATCACGCTGTTGACCAACTCCACCGACACATTTGTGAGTCTAACAGACGGAATCAACGAAGAAGCGGTGCAAGCAGCCCAGAGCGAGCTCAGTAAACACCAAGCCAAATTCTACCAGCCAGAAGCGAAGGTAACCCATTTTTTATTTTGCAAATTATTTTTCATGGGTTTTCTTGACATTTATCCTTGTCCAGTAAACCGGGCGTAGTTGTAAATACTCTTCGGTCCTTAGCACTTTGTCTGGTGCTGACAAGTTGTCCAGTTTTGCCAACATTTTGTTTTTGAAATTTTGTGACAACAGGCATCTCTTCTCTCGTCTTGCTTTTCAAATGCTCAGGATCAGTTAGATGAGCTGATATCGTCCCGAGACCAAGCCCGACAGAGGACGTATGAGGCCATGTCAACGTTCCTGGATGTGGTTAACAATCTGCCAATGGCAGAAAGGAGAGCCAAGATTGAGGTACAGATGCTAGACTTCTGTCTCGCTTCCGAAACTTCCAAAGTATTAACGCTAACCCTGCCAGATGCAACACAGTGCAAGAGGTGTACAGTCCGTGGGACCTTCCTTTATTGGGCCATCAAGACAAATGTATAGACTGCCAATTCAGAGACAACATGAGACAACAAGAGCTTGAACAATGCCTGTGTTGTCTCCTGATATAGTTGGCAACCAGCCTTTCCAAGGCAGTTTGACCTTGGGGAATATAAACCAGGCATGCAACTTTTCCTCGGATCAGCTGATTTCCTCTTTTTTTTACTTCCCATGTGTGCCATTGAAAATAGAAAAACACTGTACAAAGTCTGGGAAAAATTAGAATTTCCTCTTTTTTTTGTGATTTCCCAGTTGCAAGCCTGATAAACCTGTCAGATTTGACAGGCTTGTCACTTTGACAACAGTTGCCTGCTGCGTTGGGCAGGGTTTCTGGAAGTAAAGGGTGAAGTCACACAACATCAATTGCAAATTTATATCATTGTATTAAACATGACATGATGTGATGTGATGTGTGACATGGCCAAGAAACCGGAACTGCCGTTTGCCCCTCAAGTTTGATAAATTTTATCACTTTTGAGGGACAAACAGCATTCTGGTTTCATGGAATTTTTACCAGACTAACGTTTTAATTTCTGTCTTGTATTATTTTGTTTTTCTAGAGTTCTTTGGAGGAGCTAGAGAAGACCTACCAGCACATGCTGGATGGCCCCACAGACGAATCGCTGACAGGACGCGGGGACGGAGACCGGGATCAAATCAACATCTGCATCAATTACAAAGAATGGAAGGTTAGGAATTATACATGACAACTGAAATAAAAAGAAGATTTTCTTCTCTTTCGGGGGAAAGGAAGAATTATTTTGAACTTCCCGTGGCGAGTTTTCACCAGGAATGTTTTGTGCCATCATTGTTGCTGTTACACTTACATTGACATGATGAATGAACAGTCCCTATGGCTGAAATTAGGTTTGCATTGACTGCTTATTTTTTTACATGCTCTGTCTGACAGTTTATGTTCCTTTTTCTTGTGTTAGGAGAAGAAGAGTAAGCAGTTGAAGACGCTACGTGAGACGACTGATAAACAGGCTGGAGCCTGGCGTGAGACTGTTCGACAGAACATGCTTGATGTAAGAAGAAAGTTTTGATTTTGCCTTGTATCCCTGTGACAACTCTTTATGTGGAGTTAAATTCGGCACATCTCCGTTCAGAGAAATACAACAAAACACATCTGACAATTTACTTTATATTCACTCCACTATCAGCCATTTGACATGACCTCTGACCTCGCCAACCCGTCTGATCCCCCATTGGACGACCTGGCCCAGTGCCTCATCGTTGCCATGGAAACGGAGATTGCCATGACGGGCCAGGACTCGACAGACCTGAAGGTTGATCCGGCTTTACTGCAGAAAAAAAAGGTATGAGAAATCGTCTCAGCGCTACATCATTATTACCCCTGCTCATTGGGCCCACAAAACATTCCAAATATGATCTCAACTCCCTGGGGAGTAGCTCGATGATGCCCTTTTTACAGAAAGCATAGTGACTATCTCTGCCCTCACAGGTTACTCCCGGGTTTGGAGAAGCAAGTTGTGACAAAGTGGCTTGCCCAAGGACGCATACACCACAACCCCTGAGGCTGGACTCGAACCCAAAACCTACGGAATTATCACAAAGCTTAAGCTACTCCAGACCACAAGCCCATAACTCCAAGATACTTGCAAATATAAACGCAGCTTCCCATCCTTAACTTCAGTACCTCTCATTTTGTAATCTTAGGAAGAGAAAGGTCAAGAGACTGCCATTCTCAACAACACAGTGCGCGTCGTCGTCAAGCAACTGGGCCTGGAACTAGACGCCATAGACTACATCATCAGGCAGAAGGATTCTTACACGGCTGCCAGGAATGACTTTGAGAAGTGGCTTCAAGACAAGCCTGATGTGTCCTGCTTGCAGTCCATCCAGAAAGAGATCAAGACGTTGAAGTCTAAGCTGCGGCACAAACTTGCTGATAAAGATGACTTGGAAGAGGTGATAAGACCTAATGTAGTTTTTGTATAGAACTTGAAAAATTTCCTAAGTCATAAGTCGATGTCTAAATGTATAAAAATCTTGAGTTTCGTTATAAGCTTATTATTGTGACAAAGGCACTCCGTTGACATTTCTATTGATCCTGTTGTGACTTGTGATCTTGATTACAACACTGCAAAGGAATCTGCTTTGAGATCTGAAGACATATAAAATGCATCAATCACACGTCAATCACATGTCAATCACCTGTCAATCACATGTCAATCACATGTCAGTCACATGTCAGTCGCGAGTCATTCACAAGTCAATCACATGTTAATCAGAAGACAGGCACATAATAAATACAAGTCAATCATAAATCAGTCACAAGTTAATTTATATTCTTTTTCTTGTCAAGGATCCAGATTTAAACAGTGGCGGAGAACTCCAGAAAATCGAGGAAGAACTTACCAGCATCCGTGCTGACTTACAGAGGGCATACGCTGAAGAGGACATACTATTGGTGAGTTATCAATCAAAAGTTTGCACACATTAAGATGCAAAATGGTTGTGGCATATTCATCAAAATTATGAACATAGTTTTGTGACTCTGGCCTGAATGATACAATTTTTATTTTCTTGTGCAGGAGGAAGTTTCTGAGTTGAGTCGAGTGCATTTCCCCGAGCTTGTTCATCAGTATCCGACTTTTGACATCGAAAACTACCTGGTAAGTGCACGCGTAGTATCCAGTATAAGTTTTCAAACCATAATCTTGGACTTTTCTTCCATCATAAACAGGGATTCTTGCTGAAAAAAAATATTTGTTGAGTAAAGATAGAATACCAGCCAAAACGAATTGCTATGTGTATACTATTCAGTAAACGAAGATAAAAAGTATTTTTTGTTTTCATCTGTAGGATACGCTCGGTCTTGTGAAGCGAGGTCGCGACCTTCAGCAGTTTGACCTCAAACCGTTGCCAGGGTGCAACAAGAAGATGATTCATCTGAGCCAGTGCAACGGCAAACCCATCCTCATTAAGGTAATGTTTCCCTATTATGCCAACGAATAGAAATATTTAATAAAACAGGCAAAATAAGGACAAAAACTGCTTGGAAAAAATGAGTTAAGGTGAGGCCTTCCTTTATGGGAAACTTGAGGATTGTTGCATAATGTAGCCCCACTGTCATGCTTTCTAAGCTTGCAGGACGTACCTGAAATTACTCATTTCTAGATACATATAAATGCATGAACGCTTATGGCAAGTTTGTCTTCTCCTGCAGTCCTTCTTCATTCCGGATGATGCAGCGCAGAAGGAGTTCCTCGTTCAAACCGTGAAAGTCATGACAACAGGCTGCGAGGGCCGACTATTTGCCAACGCCGTGTATTTGCTGTCAAATCTGGGGGAGGTCCACCTCCTGCTACCCTACATCGAGATGGGCTCGCTGGAAGCGGCTGTGGCTAAAGGTAGACTGGCTTCTCTTTCATAGTCTGTTAGTCGTAGTCATAGACAAGATTTGGATTGGTTCCCCTTTCACAGCCTTTCCCGATCCAAACAAGCACGGGCAATCTGCCACAGCGGTAGAGAGCCTCTTTTGATACAATTTGCGCAAAGCACGCATGACTTATTTTTGGATGGTCTGAAATGTGACATAAACAACTAACAATTTGCCATCAGAAAAAAATGATTATTTCTGTCACAACCCTCTGACTACCTACCCTGTTCCATCACAAAAAACACAGAAGGTTGCTTTGCTGCCAAACCACTGACCGCAAGAGAACTGCAGTCCATCTTCTGTGATGTCCTGACTGGTATTGACCAGCTGCAAGAGCTCAGTCAATCCACTGTCCACGGTGCCGTCCACCCAAGGAATGTCCTGCTGACCAGCCGCAGCTCGGCCGTGCTTGCCGAGTATGACATCACCAAAACACCTGTGAGTAGATTTTAAAATGGACTGTCTGTGCTCTTCAACAAATTTGATCTTTCTCTGTAGACAAGATTTTCAACCTGTGTGATCAATTTTATAAAAAAAAATATACGAATTTTTCCATTTTGGGCATCTGAGACCCTCTAAAAATGCTTTTATTTTGGGTGCGTTTGTGCACTGTGAGTAGACTGGTTGCCGGTCCACACATTATCGAGGCTGATAGGGGACAGGAGCCAGTCTACCTTGGGAGAAATGAATTATTCACGGGTAACAAATAATTTGAAATTTGTAAAGTAATTATCCCATAACTAATCTTGGGCTGATTTTTTTTTGTCTTAGACTCAGCGTGCCCAGCAGGCCTATAAGAGTGATAACGGACTGACTTTCTCTCCGCCTGAAGTCACCAGCGGTCTACCAGCGACACCTGCCTGGGATATGTACAGCTATGGCATGCTACTGCTCTGGGTAGGTCATTTGCTAGTCTCAATCACAAATCCATCAGAAGTCAGTCACAAGTCCACGCACAAGCCAGTCACAAGTCCACACAAGTCATCACAAGTCAGTCACAAGTCAGTCACAAGTCCACACAAGTCAGTAACAAGTCAGTCACAAGTCAGTCACAAGTCCACGCAAGTCAGTAACAAGTCCACGCAAGTCAGTCCCAAGTCCACGCATGTCAGTCACAAGTCCACACAAGTCATCACAAGTCCATCACAACTCAGTCATCAGTCCACACACGTCAGTCACAAGTCCATCACAAGTCAGTCACAAGTCAGTCGCAAGTCCATTACAACTCAGTCACAAGTCCATCACAAGTCAGTCACAAGTCCCAGTCCCCGATTCACAAGCTTATGAGATGAACTTTGACAAAACTTTCCATTGTTACTGTAACTTCCCTGTTACTTGTGTCGGACTGGACTTGTGAATGGACTTGAAATTATGGATGCAGATGGTATTGGCATATCCAGCAGACTGACCAAAGATTGCAAAAGCAAGGCTTAACTATGGCAGATGGACAATTTTGGAAATTGTTTGCAGCACTCACTGTCTTCTTTGTTTATTCCTTGTGACAGGCCCACTGCCCAGATGTACAGTTTTCAACCCTCCCAAATGGCACTCCGGATCTGTCCTCGGTTGAAATGAACCAACCTCTGAAGGAAATCATCTGCTCGCTCCTAAGCCACGCCCCTGAGAAACGCCCAAATCCAGAAGAGGTCATGGCAATGGACTACTGTACCAAATCTTTGCCAACTGAGGATACCGATGAAGTGACGGAAGATGTTTTGGAAGAAGAGAATGGGAACAAGGAGGAAGTGGAATCGGGGGATCCTAGCATGGATGAGATACCCGAAGTTGAAGCCAGTGTTCCAAAAGACAGCAATGCTGTCACCAGTGACGGAGATCTCGTAGAGGACAAGGCGTCTCCTCTCGAAACACTCCAAGATGAAAAGATCGACACAGAAGAGTGTGGCAAGGAAACGAAGGGGGCGACACCTGAGGAGCAGGAAGAAGCAAAGACAGATGATGCAGGGAAGGTTGATGAAGACGAGAAAACAAGAGATGATGCAAAAACAACTCCACAAGGTAATTGTAGTGTACGATTTGCTCACTGGCATGTTATAAACGTTGCTCTTTTACACCATCCAGCTTGCCATAAAAGTTTAAAGAATGTTTACTGCATGGATATTTCTTGAGAAATGAGCAGCCACATACGCCAAGGAAATCTTTGGTAGACCAATAAGTACCTCCCCCAAAGAGATTGTTTGCAATGTAACCCTCTTTGAGATACATGCTTTTGTTTTGCAAGCCTCAGACTCACCGAATGCTTGTTCCAATAAGACCCTATCTGATTTGAAATTCCACTTTTTGGATTTTCAGCGAGTGCTCCGTCCTCGGGATCCATCCTCCTGAAGAAGATGGTGGCTGCCATGGCAACCACTGGAGAGATGGGCAAAACAGACGCCGCAAAGACAGTGGATGGGTCGGAAATCTAATAGACGAAGATGTGGAAGGAAGGCCACAGAAGCGTTAGTTCAAGAGTTTTCATTGTGTTGTATTCAAAATTGTTTGAGAAGAAAGCAAACAATTCTGCATTTGATAAAAGCCATGGCGATTCAAGGTTCAAGAAAAAGTGTTCCTAGATCATTATTTTAGCGATTTCCTCAGAACAGACGTTTGGAGATTATTGCTTTAAGTTTTATTTCAGAAATCAGCTTTTAAAACTTTTTCCCCGAAGTACAAGGAAAAGATTTACAAGTGTTATGAAGAATGTATTCAATGATTCGAATGGCAAATGTGATTGCAATGTTTTGTCCAATTGAACTAAAAATTTCAAACCTTTAAAAGGAACATTTCTCAAAGCTAGACAAGCATGTGTTATTTGGGGAAAATGTGTTAAAATATCAAGGAAAACCAGGAAACGTGGGTACTTCGATACTTGTAATGGACTTTGTGCTTGAACGGATGGTGCTTCATCAAAGCGACAAGGCAACTTAAGTTTTTGAATTTTTATGCCTCCAGTGCCCATGTAAGATATGTTACATTCCAGTTGTTTCGAAATTTGTATTCAATTCGCCCCACTGCTTTACTCTAAAACTATTTTTCTTAAGAAAAAGCAAACGTTCAAGTTCAAATTTGTAAAGTTTAAGGTGCCTAACATTTTCTTTCAGCAATTTCTTTCTTTATGACGTAGATATTCCTTAAGGAAACTTTTCTTGTTTTACGCTGTTTACCCAAATGTATATTCACTACTAACTTTGTCTGTCTTTTTCTTGTACTTTTTTAGAATTTAGACTAAACCACAGACCAATTAGTTTGATCGTTTTGAGTCGTATAACCTTTCCTTTTTAAAATGTTAATTGTTTTTCTCAGGTTTCGAAAAATAACACAGGTTGGTGTTATCATAGGCTGAATGAAAAGGAAATAACGAGAAATAGAAACTCTTTTTTTTCCATTTTCATTCATTTTTATTCTTTGTGAGATATATATACAAAGTCGTCAGGATATGTCGGCAGAACACAAACATTAATTAGTTTTTTTCCGCCTAAGAAATGAATCAGTTACAACTTAACAAGTATCTCTAGGATTTTCCTGAACAAAATTATGCATTTAATACATCTCATTGGGCTAGTCAATTTAAATCTATAATAGGCAGATCCAGCCGTGATTATTTTGATTTCGGGTCTTTAACTTTTCACTGATATAAAAAAAAAAAAAATATCATCATGCTACATGTATAACACTTCTATTTTAGAAAGCTCCGTGTTATAAGTTAACAGTTGCCAAAATATTTGCCAAGATGCTATGTTCTGTTAATATAAAAGTAACATTTACATACGAAAGAAAAACTAAGGGTCATTTAAGCAAAGTCATTTGTATTGTTCGTTTTGAATTCAACCTTCACGGCAGTGTCGTAGGTGCAACAATGCTTCGTCCCCAAATGTGGCAGTCAAAGTTTATATCCTGAGTTTATCGAGCAACGTTTGCAAGAACTTGGTGGCATTAGCCGGTTTGAAACGCTCTGAGGCGATACAATATTGCCTGTCCACAGAAATGTACTGGTACAAAATCTACCATTACGGCAGGAGCAAAAAAAACACACGATTTTGATTTTACCATGTGCCTTGTGAAAAGCCTTGAGTTTTATATTTATTTTGTTATATAACTAAATTGCCAAGTAAATAAAAAAAAGTACGTTTTGTTATGAAATCTACTGGTACCTGTTACTTTATTTTACTGCGAAGCTTTGCTGAGTGTTTTCAAGGTAATGCACGCGCGTACGTGAGGTTCTTAAGACTGTAGTATGCATCTTGTTAATTAATAACGACCTCCACTGCCGCTGCAACTTTCCCGCTCTTTTCAGAGACTTGTACTAGGGGAATAAAATCGAAAGCCACGCAATTCTGTTTGTAGCGTGGATCGATGAACGAATGTTTATTTGGTGCAAACTGATTCGCACATATCGATGGAGCACTTTGGAGGTCAATATTTACTGAAGGCCATAGTCCATGAAAAAAAGAGCGTTCACTGTGTTTCGATAAACACACATGGAAAGCTAGTTGTTGAAATTAATTCCGTCAGTCTTTCCCGAGGGTGCACTTTGGACAATAGGAAGTGGAGAACCACTTTATTGCAGCGCACACACTGTTAAGATCCGTCAAGTTGTGTTTTATTTTCTCAATTGTGAAATGATTACAGCTTGACGGCAACTATTTATCCGTTGGAAGGTAAGTGTTCTGAACTATGAAAGTTACTGGGGTTTATAAAATGCTACAGTCTTAATTGCCTTTATGATTCTTTTGTTAAGCATTTGTATCCACTGTCACGACCCATGCACGACCATGCTGATACGCATGGCAATAGAAATAGGCCCAGTTCTATATTGACTTGAGTTCAGTGAATAATGTACCCATATACATGTACATGAGGGAATATCTGACTGATACGTCCGAGTAGAAACCGTGTACATGTACAATCATGAGACCAACACAATATGTTGGCTACATACACATGATATGGTACGTGCGGGTGACCTTCACTGTGCTTCTGTTGCCAACACTTATGACAATTATTTTGATTTTACTGTGCATGTAGCCTAAATGTATGTACATCGATCATTCCTCCATGCTTGTATTGGTTTTGACAGCCAAAAGTATTATCGTACATCTATCGCCCATAATGCTTGCATGATTGCAGTTGGTACGTGGTATGTAGGCCAACTTGCTGTGAACTCAACGGCACAGTGACCTTTAAACTGTCCGTCGAGAATTTTTCCAGTTTCCACACCATGTACATGTTGGTGGGCCGAATTGTGCTCAACTTTGAACACAATGTACAACACGTAATTAGGTCGAGTGGTCTATTTTATGTCTTCCGCCATGCAAAGCTTCAGTCATGATGTGCCGCTTGATTGAGACGTACGATATAGATCCGAAGCTCAGAAAGAGCTTTGCACGAGCAATTTTCATCCGCCCTCATATAAGTTTATGTGGGTGACTTGCGCGGAATCTCAACGAACTCCGACATTTTTGTGATGATCAAAGTTGGCGAGTCTTCTCACCGCAAACTTGAGGCTCATCTATCAATCAAGATTAACCGCGCACTGCTGTGACGCAGGAGGAACGAAGTCCGTTCGCGTGGTGTAATCAGCATTGTCTCATCGTGGTTACGATAGAGTGGGGCATATATCACAGCACCTGCAGGGGCTTTAATTCAATTAATGTGCAACAGTTATCCGAATGCACAGATGCGAACAATTACTATCCTCGGCAGTCTCCCGTGATGCAAGGTAAGCCGAATGGTGAAGGATCCTGCGAGACGGAGGCTTGATGAGGGTACGCTTCCTAGTGATTGGATGTATAGATGCTGTTGCACAAACGATTTATTGGATAATGTGCGTGTTCCACATGTCAATAATATCATTCGGGGAAGGACTGCGTGTTGCAAGATTTTTGTGTTAACTAATACGTAACATTTATAGTTGTCTGTTGTGACCCCTTGTCAGCGCCTGATATACTTGCAACCTTGCTGTCTATGCTTCCAAGGAGTGATTTTCTTCTCAGATCGTCAGTCGATATCTTCAAGTTGTCGAGTGGTTACATGTGTTGCTTCCAGAATCACCTCTTGTTACTGCCGTAGTCTAGTCTCGGGCTCGTGGGTTGTTATGCGGGGTTGTTTGTTGGGTCGCCTGTTTGTTTTCGAATAATTATTTGACCGGTCAAGTTGTGTCCGATTTTTTTCCCGATGGACGAGCTGCATGTTTGTTGCCTGATCTACAGATGTGTCCGTGCGGGATGTGAGGGAGTGTTTAATGACCTGATTGCTTTTCATTTAGACTTAGTTCACCAACCTCCCGATTTTCTGAGTTTGCCCTTTTGTATCTTCTAATCTATACACGTAGATCAAGATGACCTCTGAAGACAAGGCCCCGGAGACCTCGACGGAGGATGGCAACCACAAAGCCGAGAACGGAGGCAGGGAGCATCTGGAGATGAGAGGGGCTGGTGAGGACGTAGATGAAGATGGGGAAGGGTCGGACAGAGAATCAAGCAGAGGACATCGGTTCATGCCGATTGATAGGCTTAACATCTTCAGCGACGCAGTGTTTGCTACTATTACTACGTTTATGGTAAGGATAATACCGAGTCAAGAGATGCCCAAAACAGAATTAGCTTCAGTGAATGTGGCTACTTTTCGTAGAACATTTTCAGCAGATTTTTGTTGTGACAATGTTAGATACTCGTCATTAATCATTACTCGTCATAATTATCACAAGTATAGTATCCATTCTTCATTGACTGAGCTATGAAAAAAAGGTATTGTTTGTCACTCGATGGTTATAACCTCGGCAGCAGTCTCGGAAAATGGTACCTAATAGGAAGACATTGGGGTTTTTTGGGGTTTTTTTTTTTTAAATTTTAATGACCCCTAACCCCAAGTTTACCTTATTCTACCCCAACGAATTTTAATATATATGTTTTGGACCGTACGAGCAATTGATCTAACATATTTGCAGCATTAAACTTTGCCTCTGAAATGGGAGTTGTAACATTAGGATTGATTAAAATGTCTCCCAAATGTCCGGTGTCTCCCTAAGGCATAACTTATGACGAACAAATATTCTCCTTGAGGGTACATTTACAGGAATTTAGAAAATCTGTAACTTTTTCGTGGATTTTTTTTCCAGGTTGTCCCTTTGAAGGAGGAAGTACAATCTTATGACGTAACTGAGGTATGCGACATCTTTTCATTATTATTATTTTTTTGTAACAAATAGGACTTAAAACCTTTAGAGCATTATAAATATAACATGTGCCTTTATTTTGGGTGTGAATGATAATGGAATGCA
>JASAOE010000720.1:0-75000 GCA_029964075.1 Patiria pectinifera
AACATAAATATTACAAACAGTTTAGATTTTGATACTTTGAACGAGCAACATTTACATATATCGACTGCCACATTACCATACAATTTCTGATTATATACATATATTTTTCATTTTAAATGTTATCTTATAAAAAAATCTTGTATATATAAAAAATATAAGGAAACCATTAATCAATCTGACATAAAGTTTAATGTCGAGCCTTCCAAAATGTGTTTCACAAAACTAAAGTCCATTCCACATCATAAGCTTACACAAAGGCGCATCGTTTTGCTAAGAATGAAATCTGCATACTTGTTTTAAACATAAGAATCTGAAATCTGCATAAGATTTAAACAACTTTTACTTGACGGAGCTTCAAATAATGATATCAAAAATACCGAATATCCACGTTAGTCTGAACAAACAATACTTACAAAATAGGCACATGGGAGATATAGTAAATAAACATCTTGCTAAATATACCCTCTAGTCACTCTTCTCTACTTAAACCCGATGATGCTTAAGATCATCTTAAATTTAACTAAATTTAATAAACCATCTTTTAAAGGTACAGTCCATCATTTGTAATTTATGCATTTTGTTCATTTTAAGCAACAAACATGCTTAAAATCTAAAGAAGGGTGCTGAACAACTAACCTGATGAAGCTTCATTCGAGAAAAACACGTTCTAGGATCTTGATTTCAAATCAAAAGTTGCCAAATCGTGTTTTGAATTGGGCCTGAATTCAGCGTCCGAGACACGTTCTCACTGAGCTGATTGCAGCTACACAATGTCGCGCACTGATCCGACAAATTAAATCACCCGCGCGCACGTGTGCATCGTGTCAATGTTTGTGCACGCTTCGCCGAATTAAAACCTTACTGCTAATAGAAATTTCCAATTTTGCATCTTTAAACACACCATTGGCAAGGCCTTCTTTCGTTGATTTCTTCAAAACGACAGCATGCCAGAGAAAATAATTTCACAGAGAGTTTAGTCCCATTATATGAAGCCCGGGGAGGGACAGGGTAGAATTTTTGGGGGGGATTTGCTAATTCGTTCCCATGAATTACTAATTCGTTCCCACGAATTACCAACTCGTTCCCACGAATTACTAACGCGTTCCCGGATGCACGAGTTAGCAATTTGTTCCCATGAATTAGGAAATCGTGCGAACGAAATAGCAATTCGTGCGAACGAAATAGCAATTCGTGCAAACGACTTAGCAATTCGTGCGAACGAATTAGGAATTCGTGCGAACGAATTAGGAATTCGTGGGAACGAATTAGGAATTCGTGCGAACGAAATAGGAATTCGTGCGAACGAATTAGCAATTCGTGCGAACGAATTAGCAATTCGTGCGAACGAATTAGCAAATTCCCCCCCCAAAATTCCACCCTGTCCCTTCCCGGGCTTCATACCATTATCAACCAAGTATGTTTTTCAACAATAATTTCATCAGTTACTTTTTGGATAGCTGCAAATGATAGACTGTAGCTTTAAAATTTACATCACCACATCAATGAAACATTCCATCATAATGTCATTTATCATCAAATATACTGAGAAAATGTTCTGATGATTTTTTTAAAATTTCTTTTTCAATTAATTGCAATTAAAAGGCATACAAATTTATACAGTGTCTTTATTTCGAAAACAATTCTTTGATTATCTACATTACTTCAGAACTGTAATACATAATCATTTTCTTTGTCAATGCGACATCAGTCTCATATTACGCTTGGCTATCTGTCCTGTGACTAATACTTCCAGTCACTACGTAATCAGCGATAGGCTGTGCATCTGATGCCGCTGTCACCAACTGATTACCAATATCTGAATTGGCTGTTGGTGTTGGATGAAGAGGTGTGTTACCATCTTGGCCATGGGTACCAGCTCCGATTTGGACATAGTCAGACAAGAGGGATTGGGGAGGAGTGTTGCCTGCTTCGTTGTCAAAACCACTATCATCAGAGTGATTATCTGCAGAAGACACATCTCTAACAGCTGCCTGGTCAATGTGGGATCCCACTGCTGCCACCAAAGTATAATCAGCAACATTGTTATTGACCTCTGATGGATCGTCTTGAGAGTTAAGCCTGGCACCAATGGCCTGCACTTCTTGAGAATCATGTGTACCAGCAACATAACCAAACATACGAACAGTGGGGTTGTCAGAAAGTGGAGTGGATGTTACATTATCTTGTGGTGGTGCTGGTGATGGTTGGAGCTCTTCGTTTCTGCCAATTTGAGAGTAGGGTGTAACTTCAGGATCTGAAGCTTGATCAGCAGCATTAACTGATTGATCTGACCCAGATCCAAGAACTTTCTTGTTTGGTAACCTTGCTGACATCTTGGAGTAACCATAAGGTTCATCATCAGAATCAGAATCACTTTCAAGATTAGGTTGAGAGGTGGAAGGGAAGCCTCGAGATGAAGCTGGCTCTTGCATTCTGCAGTGACCATTGGTAGAATCAGAGGTAAGCAAAAAGCCGGGAGATGTCTCATTTGGATCAACTGCTGAAGTGACATGTTGGTTATCATCAAGAGTACCACTGAGGTCTTGTCTTGGAGGATTCTGGAGGCGGTTCTTGGAGGAAACTGGTTCTGAAGACAGAACATTCTTGGGAACTGAAGCTCCAGTACAGTAGCCTGATGCCTCTATGTCTGGGGCATTTGAAGCCGAAGGCTGCAAAGATTGCTGGACATGTGGTGGGGGAGACTGTAAGGATGCACCTTCATCATTTTGGCTTTGCAACACAGCGTCTATTTCTGACCTCCCATTATAAGAAGTGAGATTTGAAGGTTGTACAGGTGCCATTTTTGACATCTGGGTGTAGGGGGAGACAGCTGGTACTGGGACGTGATGAGGAGAAAGACTTTGACTATGATCCTGTCTCGGTTGCAATGCTTCTATGTCTGACATCTTGGTATAGGGTGACACAGCTTGAGGTGGTACAAGTTGGGAAGAAAGACGTGGACTCTGGTCCTGTCTTGGTTGCATGGCTTCCATGTCTGAATGCTTGGTGTAGGGTGGAACAGCTTGAGCTGAAATGGGTTCAGGAAGACTTTGACTGACAGTGGAAATGACAGAAGGAAGCTGGTGTTGCATGTCTTGCTCAGGTTGTGGGGCTCTGATTTCCAAACTCTGGATGTAGGATGATGCGGCCTGAGGTGAAAACGGTCTTGAAGAAAGACTTGGACTCTCAGAGATCGGATGGGGCTGAGCTGATGACTCACTTTGCTCTTGTCTAAGAGACAAGGCCTTCATGTCTGGCATCTTTGTGTAGGGTGAAACAGCATGAGATGGAACAGATTGGGGAGGAAGACCTGGCCTCCCAGAAATTTGATGAGGCTGACCTGATGAAACAGATTGGTCTTCTCTTGGTTGCATGGATTCCATGTCTGTTGCCTTGGTATAGGGTGATATGGCTGAAGGCGGCATGGGTTCATTCTGTATTGGTTTCTCTCCTTTTTCTGATATTTTGATGTAGGAGGATACAGCTTGTTGCAGGGTAGATTTGGAAGGGAGAGTCTGATCATCAGATGGTTGTGGTCTTGGTTGATGGGCACCCTGCTGGCTAGCGCTAGTAGGTTCAACGAGGGAAACCTGTGTGTAAGGTGAGACAGCCAGAGTTGAGTTGGGAGAGCCAGTGTCTGGCTGTGAGCGTAGTTGATCAGCTTCCTGCTGCCTTTGATTAGGAGGTTTCAAGAGTGTAGGTGGTGATGAAGGAGAGCCACTAGCTGGGTTTGGTTTTGGTTGGTGAGCTTCCTGCTGTCTGGGATTGGAAGGTTTCATGATAGAAGCCTTTGTGTATGGTGAGACAGCTGGAGGCGAGATGGGAGAGCCAGTGTCTGGCTGTGAGCTTAGTTGATCAGCTTCCTGCTGCCTTTGAATAGGAGGTTTCAAGAGCATAGGTGCTGGGTTTGGTTTTGGTTGGTGAGCTTCCTGCTGTCTGGGATTGGAAGGTTTCATGATAGAAGCCTTTGTGTATGGTGAGACAGCTGGAGGTGAGTTGGGAGAGCCAGTGTCTGGCTGTGAGCTTAGTTGATCAGCTTCCTGCTGCCTTTGAATAGGAGGTTTCACGAGTGAAACCTGTGTGTAAGGTGAGACAGCAGGTGGTGATGAAGGAGAGCTACTAGCCGGGTTTGCTTTTGGTTGGTGAGCTTCCTGCTGTCTGGGATTGGAAGGTTCCATGACAGAAGCCTTTGTGTATGGTGAGACAGCTGGAGGTGAGTTAGGAGAGCCACAAGCTGGCTGTGGTCTTGGTTGATGAGCTTCCTGTGGCCTAGAATTTGGGGGTTGACAAGACTTCAGTGATGCTAAAGCTGACACCTGAGTGTAGGGAGAGCAAAATGTGGTTGAGCTTTTGGGAGTGTGACAGCTTTTGTCAGGACTGTCAGGTTGGAGCTTCTTGACATCTTCTGACTTTTGCTGTTGATTAGGCTGCAGGGATTCCATAGCTGACATTTGAGTGTAGGGTGCAACAACTGGACGTGAGCTTTGAGGAGCTGGAACACCCATAGGAAGCTGAGGTGGAGGCTGTATGGCTGACTGTCGGTTCTGCTGCTGTTGCTGATGATGTTGTGGAAGAGATGCCAGTGTTGAAATTTGAGTGTAAGGGGAAACAACTGACGGAGAGCTGCTGGGAATTTGGACACTTGTTCTAGCTGTACTGTTTGACTGGCTAAGATTTGGCTGGTTGGTCTGCTGTAGTGCGCACTGAAGGGATTCTAAGGCAGACATCTGGGTATATGGTGAAACATCCATTGATGAGCTTGACGAACTCCTCATTGATTTGTGAGGTTGATTCTGCTGGACACCTGTCAGCTTGTGAGTTGGTGAAGTTAGTGGCAACTTGTTGTTCACAGGTGGAATCTCAAAGGAGACCTTCTTTGGGGATTTCACAGGGCTTGATTGAGAAGTTTTGGGAGTTTGTATTTTAGAGGGTATGAACTGACCTACCCTAGTGTAAGCGCCAACTGGATTTTCTTCCTCCTCGAGGAACACATTGTCATCTCCTTCTTCGCTGCTACTCAGTCTGTCTCTCATTGTGCTGAAGTCTGGACTCTCGCTTGCTGGAGACGGAGGTACCCCGCTGTCCCTGCTCTCAGAACGCATGAATCTAGCTGTCTGGGTCTTGGGGTCCAAGCTGACTGAATCAAAACTCAGCTGCAGTTTGGGACACATCTGAGAAGCCTCCTTGGCTAGCTCAATCTTGTCATCCATTAAACCGATGATGATGGCATCATTTGGAGACGGTAGGATCTCATCAAAGTGTTCCTCTTCCATGCGGCTGCTACTCCTGGAGAGTCTCTGTGACTGTAAAGTTTAAAATGATATAAAGAAAGTATTAATAATGACCAATAACTTGAGCTTACCTTTTTATTTTTATCATTTTTAGTTTTTATCATCTTTAGTTTTTATCATCAATGCTGATTCGCAGTGATAATTCTTACTGTTGTGTAGCAGTGTCATGACGCTGAGTAACGCTGAAAAGATGACTTTCCATGCGTTTCCAAAGTTTCTTTCCATTTTTTAAAACCAGCTTTAGAGTGACACCAACTCAAAATGTAAAACTTAGCAATTTATTTCTAAGTTTACTCACGTCATTCTTGAAAAGGTCAATCTCTTTGAGGAACTTTGGGTCAGGAACAGGCCGGCAGACATGACGACACCGCTTCCAAATATAAATGGCCATCGTCAAGGAGAGTGCTACAATGAGAATAGGAACCACAATGGCCAGTACCAAGATTCCCTTCGCTGAAATATAAAAAAAGTGAGGAAAGAATTAAGATTAAAAAAATTGTTTCAGAATGAAGAGAGACTTGTGAAAGTCAGGCAACATGGATGGATGAGAATTAGTATAAAGTGCCTTGATACCCAAATAGAAGGAACAATGCCAAGTATGACTAAAGCTGTGTCTGAATTACTTGGCTGTGGCTAGCACTGACATTATGGGAAGTGGCTGCGGCTAGCAGTGACATTATGGGAAGTGGCTGCAGCGGCTTCCATAGGCGCAAGTGTTAGTGCAAGCCATAGCCAAGTCTTTTGTACACAGCTGCATACTTACTCTCTTGGGCTGTCTCAGCGTGTACAGACTGCGAGTCTGGTCCCAAGCCTACCGCAGTGTAAGCTGCTATCCAAACAAGGTAAGACGTTGATGGTGCCAGTTTGGTCAAAGTATCGCTCACTGCATCTGGACGACTCACGTTTCGTGTATTCAGATCACCTTAAAAGTAAATAAACCAACATTTTTGTTAAGGATTTTCTTGTGAAAAATGCACTCCATACTTTGGTGATTGTTCATCATGATTAAAAATATATAAGCTATTGTACGTTTTAAAGTATCAGAAAGGAACATGTTAAAAAAACCCAATAAAATAAAAAAATAATGAACAAATTTAAGATAAACACAAATAAAGACAACAAGTGGAAAATGTGTACCTGCACACTGCCTCCCAGTGTTCTTATCAAAGTAAGAGCTGCTTTCACAAAATGAGATTACGTAACCCGTTAAGTTGCCGTTGATATTTTCTGCTCGTGGTCGTTGCCACATCAATGTCAGTCTCTCTGGCTGGTTGGCCACCTGCTTAACCTCCACATCGGTAGGTGGGGCATCTGGAACTGTTTCCAAAAACAAGGAAAAATCGAGCTTTTTAATTGCCACATTTAAACTCAAACCAACAGGAAGAGATATTCTCTCTTCAGCACTAGGACAGACGTTTTGTGTGTGTGGATTTGGTGCATTCTATTAACTGGATCATCCTTTGTTGGTTTGTAAATACAGGGTGAGCCAAAAAACACAAAACCCAAATGTCGGGACTATTGTTTTAGTTAAGTTCTGCATGTAGCACTTTCAAAATCTAGGATATAAAAGCAAGTCATACGCTTTCTTTTAGTACAAGAATTATTCAAAACGCTCAAGTACTTTTTAAGTTATGGAATTTTCAACACAACCACCGTTTTCAAGTTCTGTCCACGGATCACACAAAAGGCGTGCGTTCTTTCAGCAAAACGAAACAATTCACACATCCCTATGTGATTTGTTTTCGTTTTGCTGTAAGAACATTTACCGTTTTGTGATCCGTGGACAGAATTTTTTAAACGGTGGTTGTGTTTAAAAGTCCGTAACTTGAAAAGCACATGAGTGATTTTAATGGTTCTTGTAATTAAAGAAAGCTTATGAATTGAGCTTTCATATCCTAGATTTTGAAAGTGCTACATGCAGAACTTCACTAAAACAATAGTCCCGACATTTTGATTTTTGTTTTTACTCACCCTGTAGAGCTAGACTGACTAAAGAGAGTAATATACAAAAAAAATGTACATTAAGAGAAACTATGAGGCATGTGCTTTAAAGATTTAACCATGTGAAGAGAAGTTGTTTTTATGATCATATAGGTGAACCACATATTTTCCAACTGAAAAAGAAACCATTGGACCTTCAATGAACAGTGCATGTCTGCAAACACTGCCAAAGCATACTGAGTACCACCTTGTATTTCAACTTCAGCAAACCAAATTAGAACAAAAATGTAACATTCTTCTTCTCATTTTGATAAAAAAAAGGTCATGTGACAGCTGTGCAAAATGCTCCCCTCCATCTCTCTGCAAGCCCCACCCATAATTGAGTTTATCTATAGACAGTGGTGTGAGTGACCACTGATAAAAACAGCTGAAAACTCCTGAAAAAGGTGTAAAAAAGCTGATCCTTGGAAATCTCCTATACCTTTGAACACAACGAGCGAGGGAAAAAAATGAAATCCAAAAAACAAAAACAAAAATTGAAATCAGCTTTAAAGCTGAGATTTCACACCCCTGATAGACTTACCTCCCTCTATTGTCCGTATTCCTCCAGGGACAGACCTGAATCCACTCCACCCTCGTGAGTTCTTGACCTTTACACTGACCTCATACAAAGCAAACGTCTTCAAACCTTCTATGGTGTGGTTCCTTCTCGCATCAGGAGTGATGTAAGATTGTCTGGAATAAAACAAGGCCACAAATGCCAAAGATGACATTATTCTTTTTGGAAACGGTGGGCTTTTGTTCATTTGCTTTTTCACTTTGGCAACAAATTTGGGCATTTAGTGAATGTGAAACGACAGCTGATCATTAGAGATCTGAGACAAACAGATCACATCAGTGTTGTCACTTGTGTACATACTTTTGTTCGTTAGCTGTCCCCCATTCTATGGTGTAGCGTTCAATGTATCCATTAGGTTGGCTTGGTTCGTCCCACGAAACAAAGATGGAGGTTGTTGTCAAGGCAACAGCTCTGACCTCATCAGGAGCATTTGGTGCTAAAGGACACAATAAGAAATTCAGAGTGAATACACCTGAGATAGACGTCACATGTGCCATCTTTTTAAACATCCTGACAAATTTGATATTTCCAAAGTTGCAGGCCTGACAATTAGGTACTCGGCAGAAATTTTCTCAAAGGTAAAGACAAAAGATTTGAACTGTCTCACAGTTTTAGACCTTTCTTATACAATTTGTAAAATGTTCAATCACTCAGCATTTTCAACAGCTTAATTTATTCCATGACGTGTCTCCGACAAGCAATGAACTGCAAAATACTTACCCTTGGTCAGGTCTGGGATAGATTCTGTTTTCCATGGACCCAAGCCGGCTCCATTCCGGGCAGCAACTTTGACATAGTAGCCCTTGAATTTCTGAAGATCTAGAGAGAAACAAATCTGTGTTTGATTTTTGCTTTATATTCAGAGGCCAAAAGAATGAATTTTGGTTCAATGGGATGAAGATTCAGGTTCAGATTCGTATTTTTTAATTTATATGAGAGCTATCCTGTGACGTACCCTGCACATAGGGAGCACTGGTACCCCACAACGGTCTCTGTCAAATGGTGTCCTCCCAAAAAATCATGAATTAACAACAACCCTGAGCCCATCAAGCTCCAACAGCGGGTTTTGCTTGATTTTGGCAGGGTTGGTACCGAACACTGGCCAGTTGGTGTTGGACTTTGATTGACTGGGTACCAAAGGCCCAGGGAGACCCTGTTGAATTTTGTGAGGTTCGGGGCAGAAGGGCATGAGATTTGTGAACACGTTGGAGTTCACTGGCATTTCTTCGTGGGTATGCTCACCCACGGTCCTCAGCCGGCACAGCTTGTGGTCAAATGTGCATGTACATATTGCTTTATTTTGTTAGGTTTGGTACCATCCCTATCCAATCACTCGACAATGCATAGGCCCATCCATACCAAGTCAATCAAACTCCAACAGTTGGAGTTTGGCAGGTTTAGTACTGTTCCCCATACAAGGCCTGTTGGAGTTTGGCAGTTTTGGTACCAGTGCTTACAGACCTGTATGCAGCTGTTGAAATTTGTTAGGTTTGGTATCCTTTCTAGTGCAAGAGCCTACGGGGTTAGGGCTAAAGAAGAAGAACATAGTGCAAGTACCCCATAAACCTCATCTGTAAGGGTGTGTGTGTGTGTGTTGGGGGACCTTAAACTTGAAAAGCAAAACAACTTTTTTTGCCAAGTTGTCTTTATTTCAAAAAGTTGGAATCTGTAGAGTTGGGCATTGTGAGTCATCCCTTCCAACTTAAAGATGCATGCTTAACTTTCCATGTTTGTTAATCATGAAACACAAGGTGTCAAGAGTGCTAGTTGATAATTACAGAGTACGCAAAATAGCAAACCTTAATACCAACTTGAAAGCACTGAACTTCAAGCACTCACCTTCAACTGTTATCCACTCTGAGGTCTGAGAAGAGTTGAGCTGCAGAGTTTGATCCTCATCAGATGTGACTCTTACTTCATAACCATCAAGCTTCCCATTGAGTTGTTCTTGTGGAACACCCTGCATGAAATCAAACAATGTATCAGTTGAAAGAATTATTAAGTCTACCAGAGTGAAGGGGGGGGGCAACCTTACACTTTTTGGAACATGATCATTTGAAGGGCCAGTATTTTCAACATGCTTGGAAAGTCACAAGAAAGTTTCAGGAAGTTTCTCTGACATGTTATGATCTCTATGTTACCTTACCTCCCAGTAAATACGCAACGTTCTGAAGTACAAACTTTCACCATCCGGGGCCACCTGAAGACCTTGTACTGTGGCTGTAGGCACTGCACAGTTTTGAAGGGGAAAACACATCAAATTCAAATTTCCTGCTACTAGTCCAAGTGATTTAATGCATGTTAGCATGTTATGTTGTAGTGCTATGGAGAATTTTGGGATTTCAGAATTTCAAAATTCTATTTTTCTCTGAGTTAGTCAAAGACTGACAGACAGACTAATTGACTGAGAATAATACCTTACATTGACACTTGCAGGCTCAGCTAAATAGGCAAGTCTTGTATCGTTCCCCAATACCTAAGTTCCCCAAAATTCAAAATGGGTATTGGGGAACATAGGTATTGGGGAACATAGATATATGCAACTGTTTACCCATTCCTATTGGTTGAGAGCCTATCATGATGTGAGTGGTTTTAATCGGTTGATAAAACACCGACTGGTTTTAGCCATTTTTTCCAGCATCGCTTTGTTTTGCTCCACATAGCGCGGTACGTACCACGCGTGCCAATCTCACTATAAGAAGATAACGCATGTGAGGCATGTAGACACAGCTAGAGGGGTGTTCACAACACATGAAGTAGAATTGTTGAACAAAATCGTTAACAATTTATAATTTTTGACTTGTTTTGACTTTCTGATCGAAAGGTATTTAATTAATGGGTCCGGTCAAGGGCGGATCCAGGGGGGGGCCAAAGGGGGCCATGGCCCCCCCCCCCCCCAAAACGAAACCAATTTTTTTTTCTTTTTATGTGACGTCGCAATAAAGGCAGGCAATGAGTACACCACCATCTTTTCCTCAAAAAAACATTGGTTAAAGTGGTCAAAAATTGCCTCAGATCGCACCACAGAGCATCTAGAATCCAAAAAAATTTCGGGGCCCTTAAGCGGGCCCCGAACCCCACGCCGTAATTTTTTGACCCACTTTTTGGGGGACCAAAATTTTTTTGGGCCCCCCAAAAAATTGTCTTCTGGATCCACCCTTGGGTCCGGTGAGAGCCATTATCGGCAACCAGGCCCCAAGCACATATTTAATTCCCTTATTAAATTCAGACCTAAATGTATCAAAATAATTCCAACGATGATTGAATAATTCAATAGATGCCACCGTTCCTGCCAGTCACAGCCGAGTCACAGCCCAGTAACTCGGACAAAGCCTATACTCACATGTTTCCCGGGTAACCGCAGACACTGTTTCTGTCCATTCACTCCAATTCCTTTCATCCTGTCCATATCTGGCAGCAATCTGGACGTCATAGACAGTATACGGGGCTAGATCTCTCAGGGTGTGGTCAAGCGATCCAGGCCTTAATGACATCAGTGTTACCTGTAAACAAAATAATTAAATAAATAAACTTGTAAGCAACATATCAATTCTACCTGTCGCCAAAAAGTATTCAATTCACAATACATATTCCAGCAGAAAATGAAGCAAACAAGAAAATGAAATGAGAATGAAAGTAATAATTTTGCTGTATTGACATGAACGCTTTTCTAAAGATATTTTTTTAACCAATCATCAAATAACTATCAAAGGAACAAAATATTAAAAATAATGTTCTTATCAGTGACTTCGTCAAAGGAACAAATATGTTAGTGTATGGTGGAAAGTATTTACAAAATGCTAACAAAAACTGTTCAAGAAGTGGAAGAATAATTGTCAATGAATTTGCCAACGTCTTCAAGATTCTTACAGAAAACAAATTTAGCAAAAAATGAGAATATCTTACTTCAGTCCAACATGTAGCATAGGCCATGCAATTGGATCTCTTGTAGCGAATCTTGTAATCCAATGGTGTATTCCACCTAGGCCACTCATCAGGTACGTGCCACGTCACAGAGAGAGAAGTCTCATCGTCTATCTTGAGAAGGGACACACCCCGAGGTGGATTAACAACGACTGGAAATAGTGACAAAAGAAACAAAGTTGGTTTTAGACAGACAGAGTTTGTTAGGCCAAAAAACAAATTGTTGTGTTGCCCTCATCTGACTTACCCAAAAGTCTGGAAATCACCAACCCTTTTTTTTTCTTTACACTTCAATTTTTTTTTCTTTAAAAATAACTTTAACCTTACCATAACTGTTTCTTTGTAATGCCATCATTTTGCATTTTGTTACAAACATACTTTTACTTCTATAATGAGATCCAAGAACAGCTCTTAAGATATCTATTATATTCCCCCAATATTTTTGTTATTGCTTTTATCATAGCAACAGAAAAGTCCTTCACTTTTGAATGAGGCCTGCAATATTACTTTACAAATATCAAACTACATACAGCCCAATGGTTATACCATCAATGCTAGGATTGAAGCGTTTCTCCGTGTAGGCAACACCCAGATCATTCCTTGAAGTGACTCGAACCGTCTGTCTCGTTCCTGTGTTGTACCTCATTGGTATGAAACATGTGTTTTCTCTTTTGTCCTCTGTGCTTGGGGGACAGGCAGTCCAGTTACCACCAAACCTGAAACACAAATTGACAAAAAGAAATCGCTACCAGATCTTTGTTCAATTATTTATCTTCGTACAACTTTAGTAGTTCACATTCATGGTCTTAGAATATTTTCTTGAGAGAGAGAGAAATGTTTACATACTATTATAAGATGGAATTTTGCGTCGGGGTGATATAAATCAAATTAGATTTTTGCCCTTCACCGACGTTTTTTTAAACACTGTATACTCTGCACTAGAAAGCAGGAGGTCGTGGGTTCTGTCGAGTCGAGTTTTTTTTTTTCTTCACTCACACACTGAGGTAACACACTGAGTATACAGTGTTTAAAAATGTCGGTGAAGGGCAAAAACCTAATTTGATGTTTGCATACTGTTTACAAAAAGTCGGAACTTACCAGAAGGCAAATGTAGTCATCGTTCGAAGGTTGGTAGAGACCACATCTTCCCAACGGCACCGGTATTCATCGGGATTACGAATGAAACATTCTAGTAATGGGGGTTCTGGTTTAACTATATATAATATAAAAAAAATTACAAGATTAGTATTTAACTTAAAAAATTGGGCAAAAATATGGTTATAATCGAAGTCTCCTAAGTAAGCTTGTAAAGTTCAAAATCCTAATGTTTTGCCAGTAAAGGGCAAATGAAATTTTGAAAATTTGCTCACTGAAAGTGTCTCTGAAATGTTTTAAATGGCATCTATCTGAATGTATTTAATTCTATTCTTATGCCTGTGAAACTTACTCCCAACTCTGACCAATGAGCCAAGCTTCTGAAAAAATCCATCTTCTGGAAAGAGACAGTAGTAATTGCCAGAATCATTGAAGGTGACATTTGTCAGTGTCAATTGAGACACTGTGTCACTGAGACTGGCGTACATGTCTGGTGACAGCTGGACTGCGTAGTGTTTCCAGATGACATCTTGAGTTGTACGACCGTCATTTGATGAGTTATTGAGCGTACAAGTCAGGACCAGGTCGGAACCCACTTCAATGATAGGATTTACTGGTGTCAGTGTCCCTGTTTGGAAGAAAGAAGCCTCACAGTTAATAGACACTGGCAATATCTGTCTCAGAAGTTCTCTACTAAGAACACTAAACATTTGGGAGACGGGGGAAAGGGAAGGGGGCAGTAAAAGTGACATGGGAGGACCAAAAGTTGGAGGGGCATAGTGGGAAAAAAAAGATTACTTTTCAACAATGTTGGCACAATCATTTTTACGCATTCTTTCTTTTGCTAATTCCTACCATCTTAAGAATGACTCGTCCTGAGCGCTATAACTCTATACAGTAAGGCTATACCATTTTCTATGGCCAGGGAAGAGGGTATTGAACTGAGGTGACAAGCCACATGAAAAACGTTTGTGAAGTTACTTTCAACTTTTGCCAGGGACCCGCAAATGTTTTTAAAAAATGAACAAATTCGGGCTTTCTCAATGTTTGAAAATTCCACGTTAATATTTACCGACAAGGGCTGCTACCGGTCTTGTTGAAGCGACAAGGAGCAGCATAAAAAGACTGACGCCAGTAATGACAAGCATGCGACAGGATCTTGGCATGATTTCAAACTGGCACATGAGAGGCTCGGTTCAATCAAAGATCTAATGAAACACAAAAGGGAGAGTTTTACAGTTAAGTTCATAATGTACGACTGTCGCTTTCAGATAAAATGTGAGGCGTTCTGGCAAAATGAGACGGTACTGGGCACAGGCCATAGTGGAGAAAAATGAAAAAAAAAAAAATTGGGTTAATTTTATTTAGATTTTGAAATTTATATCTTTATAATCTTCGATATGTCTACTACACATGTTATATACAAAAAGTGTAAAAATTGTAGAATAAAAGCGTTTTAAATGAAGACAATTGGCATCGTTCATGTTCACGTCTACAAAACTCGAAACTTTCAATGCCTTTTTCTCAGTATTTTTTGTTTTTTGACATGTTGATCAATGCATGATAAATGCAACTTTAAACCGCCATTTAACAGAGTATTGTAATGAGAAGTGGATTCTCTAATACCGGCAAAACCTCATTTGGATCTCTGCCCAGTTCTGCCTCATTTTGCCAGGACGCCTCACAAATAACTTCCACACCAATTGTGAATTTACAACTGGATTTGGGCAAACTGGGCAAAGTCCTGCACAAAGTTCATGGATAATTTAGCAAGAGAACCGAAACCATACACAGGCATTGTGAGCATTGGAGGTGGCATTCTTGTGTGCGGAAATTGAACAATCTATTTGAATGGGTTGGGCTATTTTGAGCCCAACAAAAACTCCACTCTCAATAGTGTGATTCATAAAAAGGCAGGGCTGAAACCTGGTGTCTGCGTAAACATGTAGAGGTCCTTTTGGGTCTGTAGTTTTTCTTCTCACTCCAGTTCAATTACATGTAATTAAACATCCTTTGCATGCAGTTCCTAGTGTAAATATCTGCATAATGGTGACTGCTCTATGTTCCAACACCCCTATGTTCCGACAACCTAGATTGTGTTACTCCCGGTTAGGGTTAGGGTTAGGGTTAGGGTTAGGAATAGGAATATGTGCAGTCGGAACATAGGGGTGTCGGAACATAGAGGTGTAACCCTGCATAGTAGTCAATTTTAAAAAAATACATTATCAGTAAAGTCACGGATACATGTATGTCACAAGGACTGTTACAATCCAAATTTGTTCAAAATCATGGGTAACATGATTTGATTTTAAACACCGTTTTTCCATGGTGACACTCTAGTTGAGAAATGGCGGAATGAGACTTGACTCATCAATTAGCAGTAAATGTTAAAACCGTGAAGCATATTCACACCATAATCATCATGCAACATTGATAAAATTATCTACATACAAGCAATTGCTTATCTCAACATTCTTACCAGACTGCACACAGATCTCAGCTGAAATGAACAGATTTGTTGGGAGCAAAAGATTAAAAGTTTGGCAAACCACAAGGACACAATGCACTCTGAATCTGAGGGTACAATGCACATGGCCTATAAAACTGTGGGAATTCCCAGCAATTGTACTCCAGGACAACTGAATTGTGTACGCTATGTGTATTCAAAGACTTTAAAAGTCATGGGAAATCCCAAACAAACACCTGAATTTCAACTCTACCCAGTTGACTGATCATAGTGAATTAAACCCATGTCCTTGAACAAACTGCACAAGTACAACAATTGCTTTTCAATAGTACCGTTAACATTACATGTACATGTTAGCGATGTCGAGTTGTGCTTGCACACCGATAACAATCACACAAGGAAGCAATGCTAGGTAGTTTCATAAATATTTTAGAATAATAATTTGAATGAAATAATATATCACAGGAGTACTTGTTCAATTTAAAAAGAATCAGGGATTTTAAACCAACCTTTTAAAACTTACAACCTGCGAAATAATACAGAATATTTATAGATGTACGTTATGATCAGAAACGTACACATGGAAACTGTATTATGCTTTCATGACTATGACACCGATAAAAATGTAAAGCACAATTAAAGACAAAATAATAAATATTTCAATATTGGAATGCGGAACAAAAATGCAAATTTCAGTACAGCCCTGTATAGGCCTATATACTGAATGGATAAACAGGGATTGGCCCCCCCCCCAAAAAAAAATTAACAGTAGATAAGATTATTTATCTACTCACAACAGATCACAAACAAATGTACGTGTAACCAAGGCTAATCGTTAAAAATACGTTTGTCATAAAAAAAAGTTCTCCTCTGTCGTGACTGTTCTACTTCTAATATGAAGACTAAATTTAAGCACAAATGTAATTCCATATCAAAGAAAGTGTGTGGTAAATGAAGAGGTCTACTACCTCTATAGGATAAAATTAAAATTGGTGGGATGTCTGCACTAGTTGGGTGAATACCAGAGGTCGGAGTTAGCTTAGGACTTTGAGCGAATTTCAAAATCCTTTTATCAACCCCCCCCCCCCCTGCTCTGACCCCCCCCCATGTTTTTTTTTACAATTATAATATTAATTACCGGTACCTATGTCCGGCTGTCCCAAACACTCAGACACAGAGACAAAAAAACTGTGTATATTTCAGCACTGATTTGCTGATTTAAAATATCTGACGGGCCTGACCCCCCCCCCTGCAAAAATTCCTGGATCCGCCCCTGTATACTGTGGAGGTATCTGGAACTTCCAAACTGTGTCATAAATGGTGAAAGATACAACTATTCCTACAACTCATTAATGCACAATGGGTACCACATGTAGAGAAACTGTTGAATCAACTTACCCAAATTTATGTTCAGCAAAAAGGTAAAAATGTCTCCAAAATCAGAAGCTCAAAATTCATCATAATTTAATCAGAACTGCCATCATTATGCACTCGGAAGTCAACTCAATTAAGAATATTGTCTGTCTCCCTAAGCTTCCTCCGTTTTTATAGAGACATTAGGATTTTTCCCAGCTAGGCACTGTATTTCCAACTAACCTGGTGAATAATCAGAACAATAACTGTTTCACTCCCTCTAAATTTTCCTTTCACTTTTGCCGGAGCATAATGCAGGAAATTGTAATGGCCGATAAAAGAGTGCACTTTTTCCCCTCAGATGCTGTTCTTTACAGAAAGATAAAAACTACAAGAATATAAACACCTCAGGAAGTTTCATTTCTTGTTCGATATTGTAACAAACAGTGGCAAAGTAAACAAAGACTAAATTTAACTACTTTGGAAGACTTAGAGGGTAATTCTACCGATAATATTGTTCTTCACTCGTACTTCAATTTATAGGGCAGAAGAAACAAAAGGAAAACCTCAATAATCATTGCAACCAGGATACACGTCATTAAAGTCAATGGTTTTCACTTTTACATAAACTATCCAGAACTGAACGGGAAAGACTGTTCCATTTTCTTTATTTGGTTATGAGGATATACCTTTAATCAGAAATTCTGGCTTCCTGATGAGAAAAAACACTTAATACATGAGATTTGAATGACATAATTTGCGAAAACAAAAACCAAATAACACAAAATCTTGGAATATATTTGGGATATGTGTCAATTAATAATGTCGTTAGAAACAGACTGATTCAAAGAATTAACCACTAGGGCCTATATGAATGCAAGTTTTCTGATTTGCCTCGTATTATTTTCCCATGAGTTTTTTAATATCAATAATTCAATGTTTATTTGTAAAAAGATTTTGGAACACTGTTTGTATCTTTAGACAAAGGAAATTAGAGACGTGGAGGAGTCTGTTTGATAAACTTTTATGATAAAGCACATCATGTTTGAAATAAATCAAGACTTTATTATGAAATATGTTACAATTTTAACACCCCCCCCCCACTAAAAACAAAAGAATCAGAGGTTATCAGGTGAAAGTTTTTGTTTTTATGCAATGTTCAGTTTTGAATGGGCCACCTGAATTTTCTTTTTCTGATCTGTTTATCAAGACCTTAGCTTTTAACAATGAAGGATATCTTTATCGCAATCGGAAATGTACTGTGGAAGTATTTCAAAGCAATCAGATTGTTAACACCTGGACTTGGCATAATGCCAACAGAATCCAGTCACAAAGTTTCCTGTATCAGATCAGCACATTCAATAGACTTAAGGGAAGCAAGTTTGAGATCATGTTCCCTGAATCTATTGTATAAATTGTAAACATAGTGACCGTTTTAGCCGATTTTAGGCTAACTTTGACAGATTTTTTTTTTATAAAACGAGTTTGACAGACAATTTGACAGATTGGAGTTTTTTGGCAGATTTTCGGCAGAATTCTGCAAAAATGGTGATTTGAAAGAAAATCAGCAAATTTGCAACACAAATTAATGTTACATTTGTTCACAAAAGCTTCAATCTTTTCAAGCAAACCCTTGCAAAATAGGACAGGTTGCCTGGTCTAGGTGCTGACCAGGCAACCTGCAACCAACTCGGTGCAGATTGACAACCTAAAATTCTCAGGAAAGGTGACAAAAAATCATGAAGGGAATTAAAGGAGATATATTTTGAGGGACATCATCTTGTAGAGCATGGACATTGGCAGTGTAGGGTTAGGTCGTTTTGAAAATAAATACAAAATTGACGAAGAACTAAAAATACCACAATGCACCTTTTCCTTATTCACACATGACATTAAAAGGGAGAAGTTTAGGTGCTGGCTCTCTGCCAAGATGAGGACACTTGATGTTCCTTGAAATTTACAAAAAAAAAGTACATGAACTGCCAAGTTCATGTAGAAAAGCATACACGTGGTCAAATCACTTCACACTTTGTGAAAGACTTAAGTGACCTTGTCAGAAGTTCCGGTAGACGATTTTGCGAAAATGGTTTCCTTGGAAAAAAATGGCGCCACAACAACTAGCGGAAGTTTCTTTATGATCTTAGGATAAGGACTGATTACTTTGCTGAAGCTTGTCTTCCTAGTCCTACTTAATAATAATATACGAATACAATTTTATAAAAATACCCTTGCTGAACAAAGCATGCAAGGCTTAGTTTTTTTTGTGGACGAGAGAAACCAACAAAATCTTATCCCATCAGAAATTCAGTTTTCAGAAGTACTTTTCCTACCAGTTTCATTGGCCATTTTAATGCATAACTAGTCAATCTAGCAGGTTAAAATTTCACAAAGTAAAACGTGAACCGAAAAATTGGACTAACTACTGCTGACAAATAACTGTTACCACAAATGAAACCACTTCACACAAATACTTACTAATATTGACATCTGTATTAAACACTCCTCTCTCATTTTCATTTCAAAAATATACAATTAGTTTAATTTGAAGTATGCAGGGGAAATGCGAAAGTGACGCATTAGATGTGCATTCAAATTCGACAAAGGGTTCAGGAAACATGTAAAATATTTTTGACTTTTGGTTTCACTTGATGTGTATAGTTTACTTTGTGAGGGTGGTTGCTACCGTATATGGACAAGGCCAAACTGTTCTTTGTTAGGAGTATTTCCACTTAATGGGACTAAGTGTTACCATGGTAACAGTAGTCCTGGCCCTCTTGCGATTGATTTAATTAACTAGAGAAATTGGGGCTTAACTTTCTTGTACAATGCATCCAGTCAATGACAGTGTGGCAAAAAGAAAAACAAGCTCAAACTTGATTCACCTTGGAAAAAAATCAAAGGAGGTTCCCTATTGGTTGAAAGTGTCCGTCATTTGCATACTCCTATTTGCATACTCTGGCACACTTTTACCTAATTTGGAAAAGAATTGTTAGAGCGTTATCTTGCACAGGTCTACGTTTGTTTTTGGTTCCTTGTTAGTACATCAAATCTTTCATGAATTGAATGATTTGAAGTTTGACACAGAGCGACCAATGGATCAGAGATCTTGCTGTGATTTCTCATGGAGGAATAAGAACACATTCCTCCATGGATTTCTCAAGCCATGAATGTTCAAGTCATGAGATTGTAACATCCTTGCAATCTGAGGTTCTTATCTCCTCCGACCAGGCAACTCTCTGCCCTTAGGCCTGGCCCTCCCACTAGGTTCCTAAGGTTTCCAGTTGTGTTTACACACATTGCTAAAACCTTCAAAGTTCAAGTTGCTGCAAGGCATTTACGAGCAGTCCATCATGTATACCATTTACGTGGGGCTGTGTGACTAGTCCTGGTCCAAGTCTGGGTGTTTATTACCCTACCCGGTATTTTGCAGCCAGTCCCGCGACAAATGCAGTTAAGTTGTCAGCGGTGGAGGTCTCTATCAACATGATGAATCAAATCCAGTCTTAACAATATTGGCAGCGCTATCCGGGAAATTCCAAGCAGTGCACAACCTTGAATACAGTGCTCTTGAGGAATGCTGGTAATTTCCTGGGTAGCTCTGCCAATATTGCCAAGACTGGATTTCATTCCTCTTTTATCTAATCCAATCGGCCCCTTATTGCTGAACATGAGAAAAAGATATAAAAAAACACAAGTGTGCTCCCTCAGATGGCAATGAGTTTGTGGTACCTCTACACAATAAAAAAGGCTGTTGATTTCTTTGCCATACAAACTTTCATAGTTCACAGTACACCTGAGTGTGTAAAGGGCGAGTAAGCAATAAATACAACAGTTTACCTACAACAAACTTGATTTTGCTTTTAAAAAAATCATCTTAAAAAACACATGTAGGCTACTTACCGTAAAGCTACAAGCATTCAGCTTAATTTCATCAGATGATAAACAGCCTCTACAGCTTACAAACTGTGGAGACTTTAATAACTAAGATTAATTGATTGAAAAACACTGATTTAATTTCAGGTGCAACATTGTGTTCCTGCACTCAGGCTCACTATAGAGGGTGTGCCAGCACCCTGTTTACGACTTCACTTGACAGCGTAAAGTGTTTTGTATTTGTGCACACAGCATGGATGTTTTTGGCCACTGAACTCCATGATTTTGCGCTTTGCTGTTGGAGTGTACAGAACTACAGATCAATGTGCATGAACATGAATGCAGAGTAGTTACACTTTGCCCTTGAGGCTGAATAGATGTTATTGATCTTATCGAGTCTCATTGTTGACAGATGTAACGGGCCGGGCACAAATAAGTTGAACCACTGGTTGTCGTGTTGTACCATTTATAGACCTGCGTTCATGAACATGCAGTCTATAACAAGTTCTGAACAAAATTAAAACTTACAAACTCAAGCACACTATCAGAGTTTGACCAAATTGAAGCAGTCAATAAAAGTTAGGCAGTGGATATTATACAAATATTGAGTGGCTCAGAGTGAAATGGGAGGAATATTATTGCAAGGTTTATATAACTGACATAGATCCTTGTCATTTGATATATTTGAACTTTTATTTCACTACAAAATTGATGGGAAATGTATTTCTCTCTTCAAAACCACCCCTTTACGAAAATGTTTGAACCCCACTCTGTAGCGCTGGCTCTTTGTAATGCTGAACGCGCACACCAGCATGCCTTTGCACACAAATACCGCGTCTTGGAACAAGCCTGATCCTAACTGTTCAATAGTATTTCCCATTCCCCATGGGCGGATAGTACTTTTTGAGACCCGGCATGAATGGGAGTAATAACGAATGTCATGTGATGTGAGTTCCACCAATCAAATGACAAGGATATGTATGTTGGTTATACATGTATTTGTCTTTCACTGGTTTTCTTTTAGTAAACATTAGTTTGCTAGAGGTCATCTTTGATTACCTGGCAATTATACTATCATTTATTTGGTCGAGTTGATGAAGAAAAAAAAACTTTTTTATCTCATCCAGCCTTTTAAAAAAATGGAGGTGTTTTTTTTCTTTTTTCTTCAATTTTAACACGATGGCAGATGGATTTTTCTATTTTCTTGACCTGTTACTCATACAAAATTGTGTCCAAAGGTGCTGTAACCCTTTCCACGTAGCACAAATTTGTTGGAAACAAATACAATAGATAACATATAGTCAGGGTATACATGTGCAAAATATATTGCAAATGTATCATGAATAAAAAACAAGAGAAAAGGAAACGGCCGGAAAATAGAAAGCAGGCGGTGACAAGAAGCTGTTTAGGCTAGTCAAGTGTGGATACAGGTGCGGATACAGGGCTGTAATATAGTGTGATCGTCGAATTTGAACAGCCCCCCCCCAACCTATTGATTTTACGGAGCCAAGTGTCCAGGGAAAAAAAAACTGTCCAGATTTTAGCATTGATTTGCTGATGAAAAACCTCCCCTGCAAAATTCCTTGATCCGCCCCTGCTTGTTCATGAAATTTTCATCAGCGTGGACATAAAGACATTGTGTGCGTTTTATTTCTTGAGTATAGTGCCTGATCAGACATTATACTCAAGATGTTTGGACTGGATACAGCACCCTTTCAAAGACTCACAGTCGAACTCAAAATCTGAATCAAGGGCAACTAAAAGCGTTACTTTAATTGTTTAATTGCATACTTAATGGTTGAATTGCTTATGAGTTAATTGTTAATTCAAAACCCAGAAAAGTGCAAAGTTTCTTGTCTTATTTTATATTTCGGACATAGTAGTCCAGCGGATATGTGAAAAAATTGTGCACTTTTGCATAAAAGCGTGAAACTTGGCACAGATGTTTATATTCATGCGAGAAAATGTTTTAGATGTGGAGCCATCGCAAATTTACCCTTTTAGGGGCGTGGCATCCATTTAGAAAGGGGGGGGCGACTGTTGTCGTGCGGCAGTGAAAATGGTTTTTCCCACTTGTTACAAAAGCAGAAAACTTCACAAAGCTATAATTATATAGATTATTAGTATTTTCCAGATTCGGAGCCACCGCAATAGTACCTTTTTGGGGGCGTGGCAGCCATTAAAAGAAAAGGGGGGGGGTAATTATTATGCCCACTTTGGAAAATAAAACGTCCCACAGACGTTTATATTCATGAGGAAAAAAATTCCAGATGTGGAGCCATCTCGAACACACCCTTTTAGGGGCGTGGCAACCATATAAGAAAAAAAGGGGGCGGGGTTTTCATTATGCCCACCCTGGAAATATTGTTCCCACACTCATGGAGAAATGGAACTTTCCACAAACATTGACATTCATGAGAAAAACAATTCCAGATGTGGAGCCATCGCGAACACACCCTTTAAGGGGGCGTGGCAGCCATATTGAAAAAAAGGGGGGCGAGGTTCTTACTATGCCCAACATGGGAAAAATGTGCACACACCTCATAAACGAATGAAGCTAATTCCCACAGACATTAATACTCACGAGAAAAAAAAACGTGAAGTTATCGTAACACACCCTTTAGGGGCGTGGCAGCCAGCAAAAATGGGGGGGGGTCATGATTTCCTATAAAGGAAAGTTTTGCCCACCTTTCAAAAATGGTTTTAATTCCACTGACAATATATTCATAAAAATCTTTTTTTCAATGTGAAGCCATCACAAACCTACCCTTTTAGAGGCGCGGTCCATTTTTAAAATGAAAATTTTGACATATAATAAAATCCACCCCATACAGCTGTTTAATGTGTTGGAGTAGGGCCGCCTTTATAGTTGGAAGTTACTGTTGGCAAACCCTTTGTTTTCTTTCACTATGCATTCTTGCCTCATCTATATTAACCCAGTTACTGGTTCTGTCGTCTGTAGAATTATTGTTAACCTTTCAACTGCAGCAATATCTGAATTGGGGTATAAACTGGGGTACCTCAGTTAGTCCTGGAAAGACTAGTGTTACTTCTCCAAATACATTGTTTCCCCTGCCTTTTTTTTTCTGACAGACCAAAAGGGGTTGTGTGGTGGGGGTACACAGATTCATTGAATGTGAAGTCATAGTGGACGTGTCCACCACTTTTTGAGGCGAGTACATCGTGTTGTTACCCAATCTGCTGTCAATGCGGCGCAACGGGTAGGGGTAGGGGGGATTTCCCCCTAAAAAAAGGATTTCCATGGCCCTTAAATGTTAAATGTTAGAGTTTAGGGCTGCCATTGTGTGCTGTGTATTTGTAATTATGAAATCACTCTGGAATTTAGATGTGCATGATAATATAGGTGCAAGTACACACATTGAACCCTATAACACGGGTTAGCCTACCGGTACTTACCCATGCTCTTTGGTGTAAGTCATTGTATTACCAAATAATATAGGTTATGGGCCAATCAACATTATAAGAAATCAACAACAAAATATACAAATTGCAATTGTGGGCACAGTGAGTAGGCCCCTCACACCTCTAAAAGGATGAGTCTGCTGTGGCTCTACATATGAATTTATTATCTTGCACCAAGTTTGTGTGAAGTCTCGTCATTTATGACAGTTGGATGGTGGGCAAATGATTAGTAGCACCCCCCCCCCCCCATTTTTTTTAAAAATAGATGCCATGCATCTAAAAGGATAAGTTTGTGATGGCTTCAAATTACAAAAAAAGGAAAGATTTTCATGAATATATTGTCCGTGTGGAGTTTAATCCATTAATGAAAGGTAGGCATGACTTTCCTTTATAGGGGCATCATGACTACCCCCCCCCCCAATTTTACTATGGCTGCCCCGCCCGCCCCTAAGACGGCGTGTTTACGATGGCTTCACGTGTGACTTTTTTTTCTCGTGAATATTAATGTCTGTGGGAATTAGCTTCATTCGTTTATGAGATGTGGGCACATTTTTTTCCAAGTTGGGCATAATGAGAACCCCGCCCCCCTTTTTTTCTATATGGCTGCCACGCCCCTAAAAGGGTGTGTTCGCGATGGCTCCACATCTGGAATTGTTTTTCTCATGAATGTCAATGTCTGTGGAAAGTTCCATTTCTCTATGAATGTGGGAGCAATATTTCCAGGGTGGGCATAATGAAAACCCCGCCCCCCCCTTTTTCTGATATGGTTGCCACGCCCCTAAAAGGGTGTGTTCGAGATGGCTCCACATCTGGAATTTTTTTTTTCTCATGAATGTCAATGTTTGTGGAAAGTTCCATTTCTCTATGAGTGTGGGAACAATATTTCCAGGGTGGGCATAATGAAAACCCCGCCCCCCTTTTTTTCTTATATGGTTGCCACGCCCCTAAAAGGGTGTGTTCGAGATGGCTCCACATCTGGAATTTTTTTTCTTATGAATATAAATGTCTGTGGGATGTTTTATTCGTTCATGAAATATGGGCACAATATTTTCCAAAGTGGGCATAATAATTACCCCCCCCCCTTTTCTTTTAATGGCTGCCACGCCCCCAAAAAGGTACTATTGCGGTGGCTCCGAATCTGGAACACACTAATAATCTATATAATTATGTCTTTGTGAAGTTTCCTGTTTTTGTAACAAGTGGGAAAAACCATTTTGACTGCGGGCACGACAAGTCCCGCCCCCCCTTTTTTTAAATGGATGCCACGCCCCTAAAAGGGTAAATTTGCGATGGCTCCACATCTAAAACATTTTCTAGCATGAATATAAACATCTGTGCCAAGTTTCACGCTTTTATGCAAAAGTGCACAATTCATCGATATTTTGTCACATATCCGCTGGACTATAGGTGTTATAAAACACATAATGGACTGGCAAAGTCTGCCATATTATATTAGCCTATTATCTGTCTTTAACATATTTTGTGCACTATGCACCCGAGCCAGTATGGGTCCTATTTCCTTGGGCCTTCAGCCGGCCTCGGAAAATAGGACCCTCTTCTGGTCACCTCTGGCGCATAGATATGTGCACTAGTGACCTCATTGCCAGAATATTTGTATGGGTACGGGTCTTTCCTAGCCTTGCCCACGACTCGTGTGGCGAAGGTATGGTCCGTACGGCGCAGAAACACCGTCGCGGCATTACGTGGAGCTAAACTTCACTCACAACATAAGAGCTACATTCTTCAAGCAACAAGTAAATCAAATCAAAAAGACGTACACTCACTAGTTGCTTTGGAAATGACCACTATGTACATGAGTATGAACATACCTGGTTTTAGGAGGTGCAAGTGACAAACAACTGGAAAACATAACCACGAAGTTTTACCAACATCTGTCTGCAACAATCTGCATTGCCAATGCACGCCGCGCCGCGTGCTGACAAAACTTCAAAGGGGTTTTCCGGTGCGCTATTTTTAGACACGTCAAAACTTGGCACGTGTTTGTTTTATCTTGATTGATGGTGCGCGCGGGCCACGCGCAGCTCCTATTAACTGAGACAGTTTATGGCCGCTGTTTCCGGGGTTGAAGATGATGAAGACTTCGATCTTGTGCGTTGGACCATAGAGCAAGGTGGACCATTTGTACCTCCGTGGTTGGACCATGAACGTTTCATCCAAACATGACGTCGTCCACAAGCAACAAGTATGAAGCGAAGAGAAAGTTTTTATAGGTAAGGCGGCCAATACTGGCGGCGTTTATATACACGCACGTTGTTGTAAAAGAGCAAGGAAGTAACAGTCATGACAGTAGTATTTATAGTAGTAACAGGACATTATTTTGCATCCATGGATCATGGAGCTACCCTTTTTACAGGAATACAAGCACACCAAACCCTGTGCATGGTTCTTATTCCTCCACGGCACAAGGGGTCTTAAATATCGTGGTCGTAAATCTGTCGGTCAGTGGGCCGCAGCGGGAGGCCTCCATGCCTTTGCTGGTCAGCCAGGGTTGCTAATTGGTCAGTATCCTGTGTGGGCTTGGCGGGCTGTTCAAACTCCATGAGGAAAGATATCGTCCATGCCTCAGTGAATGCTTGAACTGATCTTTGGGCATGTTGGGTGGGGAATGGTATTAAATTTTACAACAGGAGCTGCGGTGTTCTAAAGTGGTGCCTTTTTGGCAATTTCTGTATTACTGCCTTGGGCCTCTTGTCTGTTTTCCTAATTTCCCTTAAGTAATAATTATAACCTGCCTCAGTTTCTTTGGGGGGTTGGATGGTGTGGGGTGGGGTGGGGGTGGGGGTGGCCTGAAGGGGGTCGACCCCAATCCCTCATCACACCCATGTGGGGTAATTGGGATCACCCCAGCTCTGTAAAAAAAAAATATCATACAAATTCCTAAAAAATAAGTCGAACCCCCCCCCACACCCTGTGACACCCCCAAAAATTATACTTGTATAATATACTTGTATAATGTCCGCCTGTTCAAAATACTGTACACCATTCTGTAATCTAGTGTTAATAATCGTCAAATTTGAACAGCGTCCCCTATTGAAATATGGTACTGTTGTGCCCATTCTTGAAAATCACGCATTCTCGAAAATGAGCGCGTATTTTTAAGAATGAGCGCCCATTCTTGAAAATGAGCCACAATTTATGAATTTTGCCCAATCTTAACAAACATTGCACGACATAATTATGTTAAATGAATTGTGAAACAATTCATATAAAGAGGAAAGAAAATGTTCCATGCTTCTGTACTCGTATAACTACGATAATTTGAATCAAATTAAACCTGTTATTATTGCTTTTTCCTGCCTACTTATGGGAAGTTTTGTTATAACGGAGGACTGGGAACTAGTCTGGGAAGTGCTTTGTTTAGGCTAGACAAGTACAAGTCCCTGTATGTATCATGTGCGTGCCACGAACAAAAACGATGTCCAGAAGCTGCCAAAATTGCTCTTTTGACTAGATAGAATCCAGCTCTGCGACGTTATGGTGGGGTGTGAACAATAAATTGGTGGCAATTTAAATGGGAAATAGCATTAGCACTATGGGATGTCGCAGTATTCATTCTCATTCTTCACAATCTTCATTCTTTATTATCCCAAAAATCTGAATTCTTTCTTATTTATTCTTATTTTTCCCCCGGTCCCCTCCCCCAATACGCGTATACTTTTCATATCCACTCTATTTTTCAGCGCCTTGCGTTGCAACAGTATAATTATTAAGAATCAGTGAACGAGGATGCAGCTAGACTTGCCAAGCGCAGCCGGTGCTCGGCATCGACAAGACCGTTATCTTGTCGCGTATTCTCGAGAATGTGCGCTCAATCTGGAAGAGTTATTTTTTGCCAAGATTGAGCAAGGATCCAGTTGCACATTTTCGAGAATGTGCCTGCCCATTTTCGAGAATGCATGATTTTCAAGAATGGGCACAACAGTACCAGCCCCCCAGTTTTTGATTTTATGGAGGCCAAGTGTCCGGAGAAAAAACCTGTGTACATTTTCATATTTGTTTTGCTGATGAAACCCCCCCCCTGCTAAAATTCCTGGATCCGCCCCTGCATATTGCTCAACACAAATAAAGAAATGTATGTAATACAAGTATATAAACCATGTTCAATTTATTAGTATGTGACAAAAAATAGTCAATTCTGTATAAAACTGCAGTTATTTGCTTTTGCAGTGAATGGTGCCATTGTTTGGATTCACTTTTGATGTGATTTCTTTTGTTGAGTAAACTTCAAAACATTATCTTCTATAATTACAAGTGGTTTGTCTTCTTGGAGCAATCATGTATGATACACGTTGATAAAGTTTGATAGTCTGCTGGTGGCGTGTGCCTCACGCGACATGACTCAAACCATTAAGTGGCACGCGATAGTCTGAGACTGAAACTGTAACAACACACAACTCACGCAGAGTCCATCACCGCAAGCCAAGCCACAGCCCAACCCTTGGAACAGAATGAACTTTTGGCAGAGTGCCAACAAAAAATTGTATAAACAAAACCGTGCGGTATTTCTTAAAGTTTGCGGGAGAGATGCCTGGTTTGGAGAGATAAGAAAGTTTGATTGAATTGATGTGAAAAACTGATGACCTTTGATTGGTGATAAATGTATCAGAACAGATGGAGGGTTAAAAAATGAGGTGAAGGTGGGTGGCATGGAGGATGTCGTTGAATGACTGTTTACCTTTTTTAGATCTGGATTTCATTTTGTTTTCATTTTTGCCCCAGGAAATAGGAAACAGACGTTTTTTGGGGTTAAATTAACCAGTTCAAGTTCAGCCATTGGTGAACCCTCTTATTCTGGTCAGTAAGATGTCAAAAGTGCTTGGAAAGGTATAGTCCTACACCTTTTCCCATTGTTGTTGTGTGACTGTCCAGGGTACATTTTATGTTAAATTTAGAGTATTTTTCATTTTGCAGATCTATTGTGTGTTTTATGAGACGTTATGTTCAAAGAAAGTATGTTCGTTTGAAAAATAAAGTATGAAACTCTCAGTGGTAATTTAATGAATAAAATGAAGAACACTATCTAATACGTGAGTAAGTTAAGTGCAGCAAGCCTTCTGGTCAATATGGTGAAGTTTCATCATGAGCCCCTTTGCGTGTGGGCAAGCAGGTGTGAAACAACTTATTATCAAAACCATTGTTCTCTTCTTTTTTTTCCAGTCTTTTCAATACTTTCAGTTACATTGTATCAAGAAATCAGTGCACATTTTATGGCCTGTGGAACAGGTTGTTTATCCATTTTCAATTCTGAAATTATGGCAAATAGAAATTTAAGTGCATTATACCTCGAAGAAAGTGAAACTGTAAATTTGATTGAGTTTATGAATGCGTCACTATATAATCAACAACCTCAAAAGCATTGTTTACCTGAAAGTGAAATAGTTTGCTACTTTTTAAGCTGCTTGCAAGAATGAGCAGAACTTTGACAAATCACTGAAGGAGATTTTATTACCCCGATGTTTAGTTTCAAGATAAACCTTACTGTGTACATGCATGGAGCTACATGTAACTCAACAACTGTGGTGTTTTTTTTGGCACGCGCTCCTATCAAGAAGCCCCATGTACTACCCCCACACATCTGCAGACCAAGCGCACTAGGGGGGGGGGGGAGCAGACAATAATGTCCTCTTCAGAAGCCAAGTTTCCACAAAAAGTAAACTGTTCAGTCTTTCTTTCAGCCCATTGATGTCTCAAACAAAGGTGTTCTTATATCCCCAGGGTAGCCTATAACAAAGTATCTTCCTGTTTTTTTTGTGTTCTAAAAACAATTTTTTTTCAAGGAAATCATCAGCAGGACAGGAACAGGATGAGGCCATAAAAGAATACACCATAATGTATATTATTTTAAGACTGTTCATTCTAGTGGGTGAAAGTACTGTGATTTAAGCTTATATCCGGAGCTCTCACACAGAGCTTTAATACTCTTAAATTGAATGTGTGTTTTCGGGGGTTTTTGCAAAACATAAGAAGTTTGATTTTGAGTTCTTTTTAAATCTTCTGTTTCAGTATCCAGGTGCTGCATGCTCTTAAAACAATGAAAAACAATCTGGGTCTCTGATGTGGTTAGCAACAGTTTTGTGACCTCAAAATATTCCACTTCCTCCTTTCGTCAAAAGTGAAAGGAAGGTTGCTTTATGTGCACAATGGAAGTGCGGGGAAGTTTTGAAATATTATATCAGGAAAGGAAATCATAATCACTATTTTAAAAGGAAGTTGGTGTATTGATAGTCAGTTTGCTGGTGACTGGGGATCGAGTTAAAGTACTGGTGAGTCAGGCTGACAAAAAAATAAAGAGCAGTGTTTTGTTTATTTATTTTGGAACATTAGATGTGCTGGCAGTGTTTTTGCTTGTAACTAGTCCAGAGTTCTTTTTATATACTACATGTAGTTCGAAAGACTTACTTTTTCATCTTTTATGTTTTTAACATCTTTTGGGGCTCGTGATTAGGGGTTATATAGGAACAAAAAAAAATGCAAGAAAACTGTTTTCGTTTTGCAGGATTGTGACAACAAATCAGCATTTCTGTGGGCAACATGGCTGGTAGTAACTGTGTCCTGTTGACGTTGGTTGTTTTCTTGATAGGCTATCTTGAAGGTAAGTGTCAACAAGGGTGGATCCAGGGGGGGGGGGGGCATCGCAAAAAATCAGCTATTGCGTACACCACCCACAGAACTCAACAAAAGCAATACATTGCACCCCCTTCCCTTGCTTTTCATGTTAAATTTTGGGCGGAAATTGTTTGGACCCACCTTTTTTGCAACAAAAAAACAAGTTTTGGCCCTCCCCCCCAAAAAAAGTTTTGGAACAGGCCTTGAGAGTCTTAAGTTTATACTACTTGATTGCCAGATGAATAATCAGTTTGTTTGTTAATCGGTTAGCTGCTTGCTTTTTTGTGTGTTTGTCAGGATGGCTGTCCAGTTCTTTGTCCTGACAGTTGACCAGTTGGGTGACCATTTGTCAAATTACATGTAATTGCCAGTTGATTGTCAACTGAGTGGCTAGTTGACCAGTTGATGGGCCAGCTCATTGTTGGATCATTTTGCAGTTATTTTGGGTTGGCTGATTTCCAAAATAACATTGTTTGGGACAGTTTTCTTTAAAATTACATCTGAATCATCTTAACTGGGATAATATGCTTCAATACAAATTGTCCTTTTTAAACAGGTTGTTTAGATTTGTCACCACTTGATCCCGTCATTGAAGTTGGTTCAGACCTGGTCCTGAATTGTACCATTGATGACTCGTCCAATGACGGTCGTACAGCTCAAGATGTCATCTGGAAACACAATCACCACAAGTTGCCACCAGACAGGTACACCAGTCTCAGTGACACAGTGTCTCAATTGACACTGACAAATGTCACCTTCAGTGACTGGGGGATGTACTACTGTCACTCATTAGGGCCGCCCAAAAGCTGTTATGCCTCGGAGGTGTCAGTTGGAAGTAAGTCACCTAACCAGTTTCTATAACTTTCTAAATAATTTGCTTTTTCAAATATTTACATAGGCCTAAATCTTCCATTAAGGAGGAAAAATTATTTAAAATGCACTTTGATGTATTCCGACAATTGGTCATGCCCCTCTCTGGAATCTGGACAAGAATTTGCCGCTGTACATTGTACTGTTATGTTATTTTTGGCAATGAAACCAAGGATTCCTTGGCAGGAAAACTCAGATAATTTTTACGGGGAAAACCCATAGACTACCCTAAGCTGACAGAAAGGTCACATGATAATCTCATAAGGTCACATGATATATTCTCCGGGTTAGAAGATGGTTTGGAGTGTTTAATTGGTTTGAAAATGTTTTGTTTTGATTGTTATTTTCCCCAAGGGAAGCCAGAGCCACCTATTCTAACCTGTGTTATACCGTCTCCTGATGCATATCGGTGTAGCTGGAAGGAGGGGACGTACACACAGATTCAAACCCAGCACAAGTTTATGTTCAAGTAAGTCACATACCAGATGGAAGTTAAATCTGTGATGCCTTTTATAGAAAATGCATGAACTATATAATGTGCTTACATTGTTAATGAATATCAGAAAAATATCATCAGCATATTCCCATGCATTGCTACTGTCAGAGACCAATTGAGAGACAAGAGATTCAAACTGCTAGATTAGGTTGACTATATCAAAAATGTGTCATAGCTAGGATGAAGTTTTGAGGCCTGGGTTTATCAACCATTTTGGTGGTTTCATTTCAGACTTGGTGGTAGCTGGGTAGACTGTCCATCACCAGGGCGCAACACTTGTAATCTACAGCTTGGGATGATCGTTGGCCACATTCAACACGTTCGAGTCACTTCAACCAACCGTCTGGGGAACGCTACAACCGAGAAAGTCTTCCATATTTACAATGATGGTATAAAAAAAGCTAGAGTTTTAGTTTCGCATTTGGATTTTGAAAAAGAATTGTAGATAGGACACATCTAGGCCTGCACAATCAATTTTGTCATCGTGCTTTGTGTTCTTAGGCAGGGCACTTTACCCATATATTGTCGCTCTGCACAACTAGATTGGTGCATTTGACTGAGAATTTCATGGTTACGTTGAGTATCTCTTCTTTTTTACTTTTTTTTTTAGTCGTTGTAAATAGTCCAAGAAATGTTGCAGTCACTAAGATTGAGACTGAGACATCGCTGAGAGTAACATGGTCTGTTCCTGATGAGTGGCAGTCGCAAAGTGAAGGATCTCTGATGTACAAACTGAGGTACAAGAAAGAGGAATGTGTGATGGCTAATCACACATGCTGCTGTTGGTTAGAGGTAAAACTCAGATAATTCTCTTAAGAAGTGGAGGAAAGTAATGCATTGATCATCAGAGTAATTGTGGTAACAGTTCTGAAAAAAATGTCCTGATGACAGTTATTATTCACAATGCTGTCGCTGCAATAGGAACTTTCGCAACCCATATGAAATTTTACTCTGATGATTCACAAAATTTGAAGTGTGCATCCAATTTAATCAACAGGATGCTGGTATTAACACATAATGCATTCTTCAAACCATCAACAGACACAAGATGTGAGGTCTAAATCCTTTACATTGAGGGAACTAGACCTATATACTTTCTACGATGTTCAAGTCGCAGCCAGATATGACCAATCAGGGGAAGAGAATTGGAGTGAGTGGACTGAGGTTGAAACCACAATCACACGTGAGACAAGTGAGTACCAAAGTCAAACAAAGAGCAACATTGAGGACTTTTTGTCAACAGATTGCTGTTTTAATGTGACATAACTTAATGATAACTATATATACAACATTTGCAAACATCAAAAACCAAAACTACCATAGTTTGAAATAACTTACTTGACCATAAGTGTATGATAACAATAGTTTCAAGCATCCTGTGAAATCATGGCACCCTAGTGTGCTGTCATTTCCAAGAAACGTGGAATATTTGGTATCAATTTCCAGTTATGGTGGGCTGACCATCATTGGGAAGAAAACTAACATTTTTCAAATACTGCCCCAACATACCAAATTGAGTTTGTTCACCTGGGAATGGCCTGGTACAGCCCTAGCTAGTATGGTTCCTTGACCGGAACATTCCCTGATGTCTATAAATTGCCCCCTTTTGTCTAAAGTAAGGCCAGGAAACCAGGCTACAAGAACAGCATTTGTGATGCAATCAAGCTACATGAGTCATTTGTCGACCCTGGTCAAAAACATTTTTATTACAGATTTGAAAAGAGCACAATCTCAGCATTACTGCTGTGAAAACCACATGCTGATACCATATTTAGTTCCAAAATTATGGAAGTTGGGATGCCAAGAAATGTGATGAAGTGATATGATGAAGTGGCCCTATTTTGGCCTGAATCTACAAATGAAAATTCCTGACAAACGACTCATTTAGCTTGATCGCATCACATTTTATCACAAACTTTTGAACAGGTCAGCTAGTGAATATTGTATGCAAGTTTGCTATAAAATACTAACTCCCAAACCTGTCCATTTCTGAAAATTACAGCAAAAGTAAATGTTACCTTGAAGCGTGTTTACTTTATATTGGTAGTGTTCAAATATCTTCAAATGTGTGGCTTAATTGCTCTACATTATGATATGTTCGGCTTTTGTAACCTCGCAAGGCTGATGTGGACCACTAGACCAGACACTATGGTCTAATGAGAAGGTTGACTCCTCCTTTGTAGCCTTCCCTAATAAAGCTTTGCTTTTCATCTTTGTGTCATCAATCCAGCACCTCTAGAAGTTGTACAAGGCCTCGAAATTAATGAAACCCCAAACAAAGCTGACCCAGTCTACAAGAGGAATGTCACTATATTTTGGACGGTAAGTCAATCGCCATGCTTGATGATGAGATGCCTTGATATTGCACATTTCACTTACATTGAGCAGTCATTTAATGAAGGTTTTATACTTTTCTAATGTCAATCAATAAGTGACTAGGGATTTGCTCTTTTATCTTGGTAACAATCAAGACAACCTTGTAGGTTCTGTGAAGTAAAAACATGTGACAGTCAGTCTTGCAAAGAGCAGTGACGTAGTCGAGTCCATCACAAGTCCGGTTGTAAGAAAGGGGTGACTAATGACAGGAATGTTTCTGTCACAGGTCATTTGAATAACTAGTGACTTGACTTGAGACTGAAGGACTTGTGATGGACTTGTGATGGACTTGTGATGGACTTGTGATAGACTTGTTATGGACTTGTGAAGGACTTGTGATGAACTTGTGATGGACTTGTGATTGACTAGTGATTGACTTGTGATGGACTTGTGATGAACTTGTTATGGACTTGTTATGGACTTGTGAAGGACTTGTGATGGACTTGTGATTGACTTGTGATTGACTTGTGAAGGTCTTGTGATGGACTTGTGATGGACTTGTGATGGACTTGTTATGGACTTGTTATGGACTTGTGAAGGACTTGTGATGGACTTGTGATGGACTTGTGATGGACTTGTGATGGACTTGTGATGGACTTGTGATGGACTTGGGATGGACTTGGGATGGACTTGGGATGGACTTGACTACAACAATGTCAACAAGTCATGTCTTCTAAATGATGTAACAGGCACAGTATCATATATACTTCTTCCAGAAATACATCCTCTTCATTTTGGTTATATTTTCTGTTTTCAGAAATTGCCAGAAGAAGGCCAACATGGGCGCCTCTTGGGCTATAGGGTAGTCATCCAGGCGGATGATGCACAAGAATTACGACGAGAACATAACACCAGCCGAAGCTTCTTTACGATTAATGGTGAGTGTTTTTCTTCTTGTGTTAAGCCTTGCAGTCTGAGAGGCAGGACTTAACAATTTCTTTCATGCATGACAATAACTTTTGCAGGTCCCCTTGAGAAGTTCAGAGGCTATCTTGTCAAAGTTGCTGCCCGTAACAGCGCCGGCATTGGCCCTTGGTCGTCAATTTTGATTGAAGATCAAACAAGAGGTAGGTCTTTCACACCAAATTTTAAAATCCTTCCCTTTAAACTTATGTGATGTGGCATGTCCTTGGGCAAGGCACTTTATCACACTTCACCGTCTTCTTACTCCTGTCAACACATGCTTGATGCAGTAGGTGGTTGGAAATTAAAGCTTCCATACTTTGAGGTCTTTTAAACTTCCATGGAACAGTAAATGACCTGCTTTAAATTAAACTTGTTACATATTTCCCCCAAATAAAGCTAGACAATAGAGCAAACAATATTTGAACTAATTGCTGAGTCTCTGGGAATAATAAATAGATGCAGCATTTTTATGATGTAAACTCTATTTGTGATGTGATCAAGCTACATGAGGCGTTTATCGAGAATTTTCATTTGGAGATACAGGCCAAAATAGGGCCACTTCATCACATCACTTCATCACATCATTTCATCCCATCTCTTGGTGTTCCAACTTCCATAATTTTTGAACTAAAGATGGTATCATAAGCATGAGGTGTTCACATCAGTAATGCTGAGATTGTGCTCTTTTCAAATCTGTAATAAATTTGTTTTTGACCGGAGTCAACAAACGGCTGATTTAGCTTGATCGCATCACATTTGTTTTGTAGGCATATGAGGTAACAGTTATGAAATATTTTTTTTAGCACCGGGCGCTCCTGATGAGGTCAGAGCTGTTGCCTTGACAACGACCTCCATCTTTGTTGAGTGGGAGGAGCCAAGTCAACCTAATGGCTACATAGAGAATTACACTGTGCAGTGGGGGAGGAGTAATGGTGAAATGTATGTACATTCCTGAAACTAGGACTTGGTATAAAATATTCCAGTCACTTTTAAGAAAGTCATGCGCGCACCATGACATCTTTCAACTGAAATGTAATCACAAACATTTTTTGCTCACATGAGAATTTTTTTTTTCGCTGAGGCTTGCATTGTGTAAAAATGAACATGAGCAATGTGATGTGATTGGAGCACAGAAGGCCTGGATAAAGCTTTGGAGAAAAAACCAAGACGTTTATTTTCTTAAAGATATTTTGAGGAAACAACCAGACTTTGTGTTTTAGCTCACAACTGATTTCTTCATTTTGCAGAAAATATTACACCACCTCAGATTCAGGCCAGCTTTCTTATGTCATCAACGATCTGGTGACCTACGTTCTTTATGAGGTCGGCGTTAAGGTCGTGAACTCTCGCGGAGAGAGTGAAGTCACATCTGTAAGGGGCGGGGCACTCACATTGGAGGGAGGTACGTTTAGAAAACATCCCTCTATGTTTCAATGCTATATTGAAATTTTAAATTGTTGTGATTTCGCAGGACTATTATTTAAAAAACATCAAATGAACAGATGATACAGTTTGTGACAGTCTGCATTTAACAGCCTATTTGACATCGGTTAACAGTTCCAGATGCGCCACCTACCAGCGTTGAAGTCAAGCCTGTCAAGAACTATCCTGATAGATTGATGTTGTCATGGCAACGGCCGCCTGCTGAAAACATCAACGGTGTCCTTCGTGGATATGTGATCTCATTCTGCAAGAAGAGCCTTGATAATGAGAAAACAAAGTACTGTTCAGGTAGGAGAGCTGTGTACATCCCTTTTGGTTAGTGAAGTCTGAGGCTGCAGAAACACATATGGCCAATGGAAGCAGTGCTGAAGCCATGTCCTATTGGTTGTTGCCAATTAATGGCAGACTTTTGAGACTCGATCTTGGTGGCAGCAAGCACACTGTGTTTTTTTCAGTTTGTGCCATGCATAAGACGATGCGCTTATGTTCAACCCTTCTCTCCCAGTCAGAGAGAAGGGAAATTACTCGCAACTTTCCTAGGTGTTTGAGACACACATCAGATTAAAGCTTATAATTGTCATCATCTTTCACTCTCAATTTTTGTGGGGTTATCCCATGACATTTGGGAGAAACGTCCATCAAAAAAAAATCACCCCTAAAAGTAGTCCTGTGGCCAAAAGTTTTTTTGAAAAATGATACTTGCATTCCACTGCAAAATAAGGCAATTAAAGGGCTCAATGTCATCTGAATTTTATAGAAATATAAGCTCGCATCCTGTGCATGGCTTCTGGCACCCTTCTTTTTTTTAAAACAAACCTTCAAGTCTGGCCCTCAAAATGCTCCAATACAGGAGAATTTGAGGGCATTCCAATTGTGATTTGGCCAGCGTAGGCAATTTATGCCTATTAACTGGCCTACACATCCTCAATCTTCTCCAGAAGCTGCTAAATAATCATTTATGGCGAACAACTTTGTGTGCTAAGCACAAACCTGTCCACAGCAACATTAACTGCTGATGTTGTGGCTGGCAGCCTCAGTGTGTTTGCAAAGCAAATATGCAAATTTCTTGCAGCTTGGTGACATAATTGGCTAATATTCTTTAAAAATGTGATTTTACTTGATTCTTCTTTGTGTATGGTAGATAACCTTCTGCAGTGGAACCTGAGCCGACCAGATGCAGTCACTGAAACTTTGACTGATCTGGGGCCATCAACATCTTATCTCATTTGGATAGCAGCTTACACTGCGGTAGGCGTGGGACCAGACTCAGAGCCTGTTGAAGGAAAGACGAGTGAGTCAGCCTTCATCCAAATTATGGCTTACAATTACACATGTTCCTATGGAAGTGGCTCAGTGCAGTCATCTTCCATAGACTTGTTACTTCTAGCCGTAGCCGAGGAATTGGAACATGGTCTAAGGTGCAAGAGGCTGTAAACCCATAGCTTACTTGATGGGTTTGTTGTCCCCAGTGGCAGGAAATTTCAAGGAGCTGATTTCCTCCATTAAATTTGTTCAATTGCCTTCTTTCTTTATAGCAATGAAAAATGTATTTTGAAAATCAAATTTAAATTCTGCCTTTCTTTTGCCGAGTGTTACACCACATCATGGGAAGAACTCAGAACCCTAGGAATTTAAGTTTTGTCAATGTTTTGTTTTATTCCAGCTCATGGCATTCTCTTGTTTGCTATTGTCATTCCAATCGCTATCGTACTTGGTCTTTGCATCTTTGGCCTCTGTGTGTGGCAGTATCGTCACATCTTTGCTGAGGCCTCAGAAGACCCGTGGAAGCAAAAGGCAAGTCAGATTAATTGAGATACTTGTAAACTTCATTTCAAACTAGAGTTCAATTTTTGCTGAATCCATAGGGCCAGTCTGTTGTGACAATAAGTCACTGACTGACTGACGAAGTGACTGACTGACTCCCCGACTCCCTGGCTCCCCCAAGACTGCCCGACGGACTGACTAACTCCCCAACTGACTGACTCCCAGACTGACTGACTCCCCGACTGACTCCCCCCCCCCCCCTGACTCCCCGCCCAACTGACTGACTGGCTGATACATGACATACTGCTCGACTGACTGACTGACGCGGCCTCCCCCACCAATTGAATTTCTGAATCACCGACTGAGTTAATGAGTCACTGACTAACTGACAACCTGACTGACTGACTCCCCAACTGACTCCCCCCCCCCAACTCCCCAACTCCCCAACTCTCCGATGATCGAGTCTTACTGATTGACTGACTGGCTGATTGGCAGGCTTCGTATAGTTAATCATTATCGGCAGACTTTTCGGTCCAGATCGATGCAGCAGGCCTTGATTCGTTTTGAATAAATATACAAAGATTTAAGCTTTGAGTTATTTTTTTCGCTTCACTTTCCATACACAGTCCTGTAAGAGTAGCGAGAAATTCCAGAAAGTCCATGACCAAGTTGTCTCATCACCAGGAATTGCTGTCATCAGTGGGACATCAGTGGAGCAAGACAGGTCTGAGGTGAGTAAGCTTAAGACTGCATTGCAGTCATCCACCGGTCTAGAACCGATCTTAGTTTCAGTCCATCTAAACCCGAAGACCTCCATGCTTGACCGCTCTGAGAGTGGTGATAGTGGCATCCCGTCGTCCCCAGAAAACAGTCCTCTGGATTTCAGCACAATGGAAGTCAAGGGGACAAGCATCGCTGAGGAAGGTGATGACAATGTGTTCTTGGAAGACAGGGATGGAGGGTCGTCTGCAATCCAGAGAGAGATGAGCAACAGTCATCAGTCATCTTAAGATAGAGCATCTTATCATAACATACTGGTAGGTCCGTTAATAGACCAATCATGAAGCCCTGCCCGCGTCGGGCAGTAACCCTTGCGCCTCTTGGAAGCATGCTGTTCTAGACAGGAAGGTCTTACGCAAGTGCAGGCATTTGTCTTAATTCTCTCGGACACTGTCCCTCAATCATAGCTGTGATCGGTCTAAATGTCAACGAGTTCAGCTTAATTGGTCAGCCTAATTTAATCGTTTTATATTCACCTAACAGGGTTATTTTGTGTTATCTTTTTAGTTCTCTGCATGACATCACTTTTGCAAAAAAAACAAAGTTTAGAAACTGAATGGTAATTTAAATTCTGGTTAAATTTATTTATTGAATTCTTATTTGAACTGGGTGGACTACCCAGTGGAATGCACTGGTCTGCCATGGGGCCAAGTGAATTAGAGAAGACTATGTGAACAATTACAAATTTAGATATGGGAAGAAAACCCCAGAAGAATATCTGGGGAAACCCACGGAATCAGGCAGGGACTGAAAAGCCAGTCTACATATGTGCCCAGGCGGGAAGAGTACCCGGTCATCACAGCAGTGGAAAGCGAGGAAATTAAGTACAGCTACACCAACCTGACTCCCTCATAAGGAAAAGATTAAAATCATGTGTGCCTTTTAATTGCCTAATTGCAGCTGATGATAATGACATAGACAATGGCACAATGACAGTGACGATATAATGACAGTTACAGCTTTTGTTAAAATCGAACCTCTTTAATAGGAATTTAATAAAAGACTGTATGCTTTAATATGTTATGTGCTTTAGAATATGATTAACTCCCAATAACAAAACTCTTAAATGTCCATATTTTTATTTTATTTTAAAAATTAAATGTGTTATATATTTTTCATTTAATTATGTGTGCTACCGTCATATGAAGCATGTCAGTATTAAAAGAAGGACCCAATTAATTGTATTAAATCCCTGAAATACATAGCAATAGTGTATATTGTATACAGTAGGACATAGAAAAAAACATTGTGGCATTATATATTTGTAAGTGTTTGTGGGGAGGTAAATGGGTAGGAATATAATTCTGTTGGCATTTCAAAATCCTTTGGGCATTCTTAAATGCATCAAAACTTTTGCCAATTATTTATACTAAGTGCAAGATGGTTGTCATGTTTGTTTTTCATATTGTCATCTGAACAGCATTTATATGGGGGGGGAGCCTGAGGCTGGCCAGGGATGGTCGAAAATGTTACTTTTATTTCACTAAAAAAAAGAACAAGTTTTGGTCTGTCAAATTCTGTACAAACCGTCAATAGAGGGCGCGCTTCAATTTTATGAGAAATAAATTTGATTTCAGGCCGGACAGACACAAGCGCGCGCCCGGCGACGGTGAGAACTTGAGTTACTTTTCTTTAGAATAGCGCCATCTCTTGATCTGTTATTGTCAGTTCACTGATATTTACCGGCAACAAAATGAACAGTTCGGATAGTAAATTACATGTGGCTACTATAGTACTAGGGACAGGGTTTTTAGTGTAATATTTCGCTGTTCATTCGCTTTAAAAAGTGTAGTACTAGTTTTTAAGCACTTTTATAAGAAAACGTGTGTACATTGAATGGAAATACGTTTTCTTTTCATCTCTGAGTTATCATCATATGCAGTGAAACTCAGTGAAAGAAAACGAAGCTGTAGGCCTATGTATGATACGCGTATACGGCCAGTGTTTGTAAATATATTTCAGTTAAAATAAAAGCTAATCACCGAGGTCATGTAAATACAGTCGAACACCTTTATAACAAGGTCCTTTGGGACATCACAAATTACCTTATTATAACACGTGCCTTGAAAACAAAGAAAACAAAGACTTTGGACCTAACATTTTCCTTGTTATAAGCAGTATGTTGTATTGCTTTTAGGCAGTCGGTATTTTTGTATAGAAACCGCTCCAGCTGTAATTGGAAATAGACAAAATTGATTTTTAAAATGTCCCCTGTACCCTGAAAAATCGTGATAAATCTTCAGTTCAGTTATGAAGAAGTGAAGGGCTTTAAGTACAAAAACTTCTCAGGTTCCATTATTTGAAAAAATAAAAATCGTACGCTATTTATAGATAATAGTCTGAACAGCTTTGTAGAATAAATACACGAGTTTAAAGCTGTCGCTCTTCGTCTTCGTGTTTTCTTATTTCTATTCGGATCAGCTGTTTCGTCGAGGCCTGTCATATCGGTTTTTATTGATCGCTTTCTTAATTAGGCAAAGGCTGACATGACCCGTCCTTATATACTAAACAAAGCACGTAACGTATAAAGGGTCCTTGGATCGATTAGTGAAATAAGCGGAACTCAAGTGAAGCGAGTTTTCCAAGAATCGATACCGGTATCCGGGCTGATCGTATGCGGCTGGCTACTTAGGCATGTTGCAAAGACATTGAAAGTGGGGTGGGAATAGGGGGTTGGGTTAGTAATTTTGTTGTAAGTTTTATGAGCCATATTCTCATCTTGAATTACTTTTGGAAGAGTTTTCTCAGGAATTCACTATGGCGTACTTGGGGTCCAACTTACCGTGAGGGGGATATTATCACTGGAAGGGGCACTCAATGGGGATTTATAATAAAACCATAAAAAAATATTATTTTACCTTCCTTGGGTACAGGGGAGCCTTGCGTGGGTCAGGGGTGCCTCTATGCCCCGGCCCCCTCCCTTAGTTATTCACTGGAAAGGTTAAGGGTGAGAGATCGGAACCCTGTTCACCCCAGGCATCCATGCCCCAGGTCACCGCGCTCTTAGACTTTGGGCTCGTTCCTGGGTGGAGAATTTGAATCCGTCTTGGGGAGGGGCGGGGCATCCTGGTCAGAGAGAAGGGGCGCAGGGCCGGGTACAAGATTAAGTGATGAGCGAATGAGACGGTTAAGTCTGATGAATAAAAGCGGACATCATCAGACGACATTTCATGATTGCACGCATCGACCCGCCGTAACATGTCCTGTGCGTTTCCGCTGAACGCCCACACTCAATCCTGACAAGAACTAAGAATTCGAGACACTTGTATTCGATCGGTTTGAGTCGTACAAGGCTTACACCCGGACCTTGAGAGAAATCCGTCTACACGTAATAAAACGGTCATCAATACGCGAATTACTGCAGTACCGACCTCCCTTGTATCCTGGTAATTAAAATTATAGATTTCTGTCGTTCACTTTCTTATAGCTTGGCACCAGACCACGAACTTGACCAGCTCTTGCCCGTTTGTATGCAAGGCTTTTCCCGCATTGATAAATTCCCGCGGGAGAACGAGTTGGCGTTGCAATGCGCGTAATAGTCTCCGTCTATTAGCTTTGGTTTTGAGTTCTTTGGTCACGATAGTTTGTGACCTTCTGTGGGCGGTTTTGAAAGATTTGTCGGGCTGCTTTCCTGGAAGACTCTTTTAAATTAAAGACAAAAGCCGTGCCGACTGTTGTTTGAAATGATTGCGGTTTATCTGATTATCTGTGTACTTGTATTGGATGTAATATCACAGTTTCATAAGGTGGGAGGGGCGGAGTAAACATTTCTTACAAAGGACGCACATCCTAGCTGAAATGTAGACACTTTTTCCGGACACTTGGCCTCCGTAAAATCATTTTTTTTTGCGCGGGGGGGGGGGATGCTGGGCTGGTACCCTCTGTCGATGGGGGCGCTGCTCAAAACCAACGATTATTGACAGTATGGACATGTGCTTTTCAGGCACCCGTAACGGCCGATGGCACAAAAAAGGTACATTTTTTTTTAAACCGGCACTTTTTCATAAAAAGGGCACTCGTTTAGAAAAAAGGCACTAGTTAAAAAAGGGCACCCTTTACAAATATTGGGGGGGGGGGGGTAAGCGTTGGTGAAAGAAAGGGCATTTAAATGGAAAAAGGCAATCTGTGGGTGGCAGGCGTAATGTCATACCGTACGGTAGGCTTGAATTGCGGCTAGGCATTCGGTGGAAATGAAATCCTCATGATTGTATACAGTTGGAATTGATAAAAGAATGTTCACAACTACGTGCCAAATCGCAGGATTTTCCTGAGTGACCCCCAAACTTTTCGCAGGTTACAGTATTAAAAGTTACCGCTGATATTTTTTTTCAAAGAAAAGCTACTCTTTTATTACGTTATCGCTAATACACCAGCTCCCAAACACTGTAGACCGCGAAATCCGGCGAGCAATCATTTCAAAATTATTGTGTGAATTTTCGAGGAGATTTAAATAGAAGATAATGTGATTGTCCATTGATTATCGATGAGGAAAACCATTGCTTTTTTGGGGGGGGGGTGCTGAGCAACTCATCCCACTCAGAAAAACACGATTGGCCACACCAAAACCAATCTGAACACCTGTTTACAAATAAGAATCACGTGACATGAAAGGGAAAATAAATAATTTTATGATGCAGTGCGGAGACCGGAGATGTGTGCTACATTTTCCAAGCAATTAAAAAATTAATCAGATTATCACTAGTAATTCACCATCGGGAAGAGCTGGCCATTCTGTTTATGTTGTCGGTGGCGTGAGTCGGAATTATTTACTTGGATGAATCTATATTTGTGTATACAGATACCATTATTGTGATAAATTGTATTAAGGAGTCGCAGATAATCGCTAACTGTTTCCGATTGTTATATCCAATCATTTAATCAGTTCGATCCGGTTCAAACGCGAGTTTTCGTGAGGGTCAAAGTATTGTCGAAGCTTTGATTTTGGTGGAGTTCTTCAGAATTCCGACCCCCAAAAAAGTCGAGACCTTACCTATCATTGCTTGTTTCTGTAGCCTTAATTGTTTCAAGCAAGTGACAGGTAATTTTCCTTACTAGTTTTTCGTTCTGACCTGCAAAACTTGCTTTCGGGAAAGTGGAAGTATACATCGAGTGGCCTTGTCGTTGACAGTTGCAAACCACAAACCTAACCGCAACACCGGCCTTGAAAAGAAATGAACAATAATTGCTTCACATCTATGCAATATATTCCTATCGTTTTCAGTTTTCTGCAGCCTTCTCTTGTAAACCGCAAACAGGTTTGAATCTTGGGAAAAATGAAAACAAATATTGACTTGGAGATATTTCGGAGAAGCTGAACAAAGATGTATTATTATATCGATCATAGAAACTGTGTTTACCTGCTGTAGAATCAAAAAAGAGAAACGCACCCTCCTTGGAAACAAGTATAAATAAAGGGAACCTGGATTTTATTTGTTAGTTGAAATAAAAAAGTTGGTGAGGATTGATGTGGTTTATGGATACGTGTTTAAAGGTCCAAACCTATAAAGCAAAAGATTAAATGTCGGCGATAGACGCCAATTCTTTGGTTGTGTACAGGGTCTATGGAGAGTCGTGTAAATTTTCAAGTTCTATTTTCTAACAAAACCGGGAACTGTTTCTCAGTCCCAGATTCACGTCTTTTCAACATTTTTGCAAAGACTGACCATCATTGAATGATATGAAGAGGCGTCAGAATGCATCTTTCCGCAATTCCTCTTCTAAAAAAATTGTACAGCGTGAAGTTTTTAAAGCGGAACTTAAGTTTAACTATACCGTAGTACACCAGAGTTAGCTTTAGATCTGATGTCACAAACACCTATTGTAAGAATTCAACACTAATCCCAATAATACACAACATCCCACATGGTGTAGGTGTTTAAAGGGAATGAGTTGGGTACTGGCCTTGGGTCCACCCAAGTACCCTGCAGGTGCACGGTTTGCTACCTCGCGTAAACATTTATTTGTCAATTGATAGCTTGAATGACCCTCCCCCCTCCGTCAACAAAATAATGATTATGTCACCCGCGAGGGGGGGGGGGGTGAATGAAAAGTACTCTATTCTGACTGGGGTTTTGGAGACAGTCAATGGAGTCTCTGCTGAAGTAGTAATTCTGTCCTCATGAAATATTCAAGCTTTGTGGACCCCCCCAATCTTTACTAGCCCCACCCCCTGCAGCTCCTTCATATGACAACCAGTGTTTTATGTGATGTTTATTTAGATCACACGTTATTTTTTGGCCTTGTTGATATAAAATTACTTGATAAGTTATCAGCTAATAAACACTGCATCTAAAAAAAAAGGTCGTTCGCATCGAACTTCTCACGGATCACAAACAATTACAGCAAGCTAATCTGTTTTACATTGTATGCATCATTACAGTAAATATAATCATATCCATTTGAGACCCCTGGTGTTTTTGGGACGCTTCAAAGCATACATTCCTGATATGATATGAGATGTGACCGGTGTTTGGTGAGTTCAACGCATAAATCACGCATAGTGTATGCGTTAAATTTGTGTGCCTGTCCGCTTTCAGGAATTAACCTTTGACGTTGGACACAGTCGATTACACGTGTGAAATTGGAGCTTATGCCCCCAACGATGGAGTAAAAGTTATTGCATTGCAGACCGACTTTGATGTATTTATGGCTTATCATGATTTAGTCAAAGTGATAACCTTGTGATCTCATAAAGTACGAGGCATCTTGTCCTTGGGCCGTGACTGCCCCAAGGGGCTCGGCCGGGCACTCGATCCAATTCCCCCACGGACATCTCCCCGAAGACGCGGTCTGTGAACGATTCAATGAATGAATGGACCCAAGTTTTCTCAGAAAATTCCAAATTCTTCACATTCTTGTCTTTGAGGTGTTATCCCTCCCGGAGATTTGTTTTATTCCAAAGAAGAAAACCTTCTGAAGTTTTTAGGGGTGGTCTTCTTCGCCCACATCAAAACACCTTCATCCCGTCAATTAAACCTAAGGTCTATTCACGATGTGCGTGATGACATAAGAAGAATGTGTGTTCCTCAAGAAGCGAACTCAATTAACCTTTTGCTCGGACGCTTGAGGTGTGAATAATCGCTCCTTCTTCTACTTAATACGTGTACTAATGAGGCGAAATCCTTTATCATGTTTTCTTTACACGATTGCTATAAAGTCTTGATGGACGTGCCGGTAAGACACCCCCGGAAATCCACCGGAAATAATGTTCTTTTTAGATTTGGCCGGGGTATGACTTTCATTTATTTTTAGGTACATACAGGGTTCGGTTTTTTTAAAGTTTGACACGTCTATATACACCACTAAACGCTGTCTGTTTAAGTCTGTTCAACTTTGTTATGGGGACATTCAATTTTGAAATCGAACAAGGTTGAAATATACGGTGGTGCGTTCCATGTACATTTGAATTGAAATACTTCATATTTTGGCATTATCACAAATTGAGTTGAACGATATGTTCACGTGGCGGATTTATAGTAGAGCAAAAACGTTTTTTCCGAGTACAGTGGATCCGTAAATCCCAAAATAAACATGTATAATGCAAATCCTAAAATATATATATATATCAATTTAAAGAGGGTAGATCATAAAGGACAAATTTCATTGAAAGAATTTCCGAACTGTGTTTTGAATCCAGACGATATTTACGTCATTATTACAAGGATGTAGGCGTATAATGAATGAACGAACGAATGAGGAAGTGTCTCCATAGCAACCAACCCAGCCCAAAGCCTGAGTCCTAACAACTACAAACGTTTTGATCTTTTTCTTTGCATTTACACGGATACACGGTTACTGCGCAGGGTGTGATTGTGACGTTCTTTGGGCTCGGGTATGGGCTGATTTCCGGGTCATTCTGTACCTATACTTGGCTCCAACACACCTCGATTTACAGTCAATGGGTACGATTGAGGATGTTTCTGGTTTTCCAGGAAAAAGGTGCCCCCACCCACTCTCAGATCACCATGGTAATGGCCTGGCAGCCAACAAGGGTGGAAAGTGAGGAGAAACTGGAACGCACTGACTTTGGCGCCAAATAATCATGAACTGAAGTATTCCAGACAGTTCTATATAGCCGGATGACTCTTCGTAATTACTGTCGCAAAATGACTGCTGAATTTAAACCAAAAACAAAAATAAAATGTCTGCATCTTAGGCCCAGCTCCATTTTGATTTTTTTGGAATCAAACAGGAGGAAATGAAAGAGACACTTAAGAACAGGAGATACGGTGAAGATGCAACGGGGCAAGAAATTCATTCATTTCATAAAATTGTTGGTAACATTCTCAATGTATATTTGACACAATAGTCAGAGCCTTAGAAATTGATTGAAACGCAGATGTCTACGATAATGGCTCAGTCTTTATAAAAGAAATCAATCGGTTTGTGTGTATGTTTATTTATGTTAATATTTGTGAACAATATCGTGGCATACATGACTTGTATAACTCCTGTTTGTTTGCCCCTTCAAATCTGATTGTGTGAGCAGCGGTAACCGTGCTGGGATGGGATCGGCAGAGTTATCAAGGTTGATTAAACACACTGCAGAGATAATGGCATGTTCTGTGAAACATAATAGTGCGAAAATACAAATCATTGTGGACAATTAAACCTTATTATGGAGACTATAATAACAATAAGATTGCTAGAGAATCTGCACCGGGCTGATGAGCTTGTCGGGGATTTCGGATAGTCACTTGATTAAAAATGGGGGAGGGGGGGGGGGTTAAAATATATAGTCGGTGTTCAATTTGTGTAACCCTTGCGTATAGCAAAACTAACGGTTATTAAAGAGGATGAAAAAAGATGAAAAAAAATAGCAAAACTAACGGTTATTAAAGAGAGTTGTGGACCGAAATGCGATATGTATTATTAAAAATAGAGGTTTTCAAACAATGCAAAAATGCAATTGCTGTGTAAATAAACTACATAACAACACAAATTAGCATATCCAAATACCTACCTTGAAACAAGGATATTCTTTGAAATCACGATGATACCATCATGATACCATAAACACTAAAATATTATTTTAGGTGGCATTCTGTACCAGGCTATGTTTGCAGAAAAACAATGGACATTTTGATAGGTATACACCTTTCGTAGGATTACACAACTGAAATCAGAGAAAAACATATTTTAGCAGCCCGGCACGAAAAGGAGGAATTAAACGGACGTATTTACATGGGACACAAAAATAGTGACTTTGCATAAAATTTCGCCCTGAAACTAAACTGAGTATTGTTCGCCGCGTTCAAGGGAAATGTTAGTCACTGGCGAGAGAGTAGAATCACGCAATAACCACCCATGCTTACCTTGGCAAAGAAGTATAGACATACACGGTGGATGTGTTTCAATGGATGTATTGTTGGTTCTCATTGTCGTACAGTGATCATTGTGCCAATCGTACATGAGCCCGCGCTAAAGGGAAACATGGCAACGGGCCCTATCTCCAATGATTAAATAAAAGATCAAACCACGATCGTTGTTCTATTTGTACGCTCTGTCAATCGTCACGCAAGGCGACTCTTCTCAGAAAATTATGACTGTTATGACAATTGCTAACAATTGCTTTTAAAAATAAAATTTTAATAAAAAGCACGTGGATTGTGAAGAAAAACATGAAGTTAAACAAGAAGTTCACCTTTTAAATGAAAATACGGACTTGAATTCAAGGTGAGGCCCGGGTCCGGTGTAATATTCTTTTGTGCCAACTTCACGAAACTTGGGTGGCGCTCGACAGCTTGCCAAGAAGTCATTTATATAGTATTTGAGTAATTTCTTCAAAATTAATTGCGGTTTCGCTTTCGATGTCTTTCATTAAACGCTACAGAGTCCCTGGAAACTATGGGTGCATGCTTTGTTGTGCTTACAGAAGCATGGTGAACAGAATTCAACGAATCAAATTGACTAAGTCTTCGATCTTTGACATTTATTTTTGCCAACTCATAGCATGATACGTTCACATAATCTCTTGGCAATTTCTGTATCGAAATATATCACAATTGGACAATCAAATGTGCCCTACTTGATAGATGAAAATGCACGTATTTCCGACCCCCTCTCTCAATAAGCCCCGCCCATATTAAGGGAGTTGGACGGCGCCTTTGGTCAAGCCGCATACGAATTACAGTAGCCGCCTCTTTTCAAAAGTTGATTATTCGGCGTCGTTAATCTAAGGAGTTATCGCTGGCAAATACCTGGTAAGTTTTATCCACCAAACCTCTCTGGAATAATAACGTCAAGTAAAGTAAAAAAAAAAAAAAACTCCCGCGAAAAGTTTGTTTGCACACTTTACTGACAACGGATTTACGTTGACTTTTATTTACACGGATTTCAGATCTATTGTCCTCGGAAACCCCACTATTTATTAGTCGCAGGTATAGTTCTACATAGATTGGAGATAAGTAATTGCTGCAAAATATCAAGCCTAGGGACATGAATCTGTTAAAGGCGGTCTTCGAAATCACATCCACGCATTAGACGAACCACCACATTCAACCACACCATTCCCATTCACAAAGCCACAGATTTCTCTCAAAGTTCGACAAACTCGGGGCCTACGCCGTTCTGCAATCTGCCGCGCTATTTGACGGCCCGCCCAAGTTGTACACCGCGCACTTTGATAAAATCTCAACCATCTCTTCGCAAATATTCAACACTAGATACTAAATAAGTTGGGTCAGTATTTTGAAACCGCATTTCTGGATTACTTGGAAACCTCTCCGTGAAACGTGGGGTCTGTTATCGCTGATTTCTCATCTGACATCGGGGAATTCATTTTGATAACAAATGATAATTCAAGCTTTTTGAAATCCGAGCAATTGAATTATTTGAATTCCAGGGACCTAAGAGTGATTGGTCTAACGAGCAACACTGAGCAAGTTCTTGCCAGTGGCGTTGCTATTTTCGCATCTTTTCAGAGTAACTGGGTGAAGGGGGTGAACCCTTGGCGGCCCAGCCCTTGATCAGGTGGCAGTGCAATTTTCGCAGAAATTTGATGATAATTTCTGTTTTAGCCGGGTTGGGGTCGACTCGGCATGCCCCTCCCCCTTTTCAAAATCGTGACTTGTAATTTTGCAAATCACGTACCCACCAAAAAAGAGGATCGTAGTGCGAGTCATTAACGGAATTAAACCACGTGGATGTGCATCAGACCCTAACCTGAACTACGCATTGTGCGTGGTTGCTGTTGTTTTGTGTGTGATGCCAAACCATGGCCAAACGTAGGCCAACCTGCGTGCATTTCCGTGACGTGTAGCGGGCCCCGGCTGAACTTGATTGACACATGACGTCACCAGGTGTGCCATTGTACCAGCTGTGTGTGGATAAGATAAAAGGTCGCTCCCCACTCGGTTTGGTCGTCAGAGCTGTTACTCGGCTCTACCGCACGGATAGAGTAGTGCACCAACGGATAGCTGGCTGGGAGAATACCTCGGATGAGCAGATAACATCAGCCTCTGGGTCGGTCTTGTTAAAAGTACACCGCTTCTGAAGTTTAAAGTCGGCCACACGCGCATCTGACATTACAGGTAGGTTAACTATACGATTATAAATACAAATTCTTCTTTAAGCTTATCTAAATTTTCATCCTGAATTGAATTTATCCAGGGAATCAATATATTTGCAGCAAACTAGATTTTAATTTGTGAGAAGACATAACCATCACTGGTTATCGTCGATTACATTCACGATTGTATGAAGAAGCATGGCCGTAATTTCAGAACTGAATTTCTCTAACACCTTGCTGTGGGTGGAACGATACAAGTATTCCTGCAGTCATTTTTTTTTTATCTGGAAGTGTGGAGTTTCTGTTCTTACATTATGCAATATTTATTCATTTATGACTAATTTGTTCATCTTCGTTTCGTGGGAAATTCGCTGACCTATTTCTCCCCTCGACCCTGATAATGTAAGGGGTGGGATAGCACTCGATGACTAAACACACACTATGCATCGCTGTCACAAATGCTGTGTGTGCCACGGTACATTTTATCGAACAGTTTAAACGCCTCCCCTCGTTATCAGTGAGTCAATAATCTTTTTTTTTGCGTGCGACGAGATCAAAGAGTAAACGATGATATCTATTATTTTTTTTTTATAAGTATCCAGTTTTGAAATGAATAATGATGCCAAAACAAAAGGATGTATGTATCTCCGGATTACGGACATTATTGTGTAAGGGATTATTGTCAAGGATGTCATGACATGCATATTTTTTGGATAACGTTTTTGTTCCGTGGCCTGTTTTTTTTAATGTGCCTTTAAAGTATTTTTTATGATATCCATGTTCACCTCGCCCTCCGCATTACAACTATTATTTCATCCGGTCTGAGTGATTAACCAAGACCTGAATTCTGAGAATTGTCTCTTCAGTGATTCTATAAACAAAATTAATCGTCATGGTGATTGGATGCAACCCAGTTAAGTTCTAAATGAACAGGATATTTTGTCATCCGGTTTGGCATGGTTACAAAAGTATGGCCATGTCATCTTCAGACACAATGACAAACGTCTGTTCTTTGAGGCTCAGACTTCATTGATATAAATGTTGGTCCATGGCCAATTTCGTTCCTTCAGAAAAAGTGTTGAAAGAAACCGTTAACAACGGCTTCCGCAAATACATCACGATACTTCGGGAAAGACAAATAATTTTGCACTTTTTGTAGTTAAAAAATAACCCTTGACTAAAAAAATTGTCCCCTTCCAGAAAAAGAGTCCCTGCAAATGCACCCCGTGATGCTACTGCTGAGACTTGACATAATGGGTAGAATAGAAATAAAAAGTCCAATGGGATATGCAAAATATTCATTTAAAAAAGTTATTCCTGTCTGGAAATTACAGGTGAATTCTTCCAAACCCGTCCGTTAGAGGCTACCATCGACTGCACTACATCAAGTTTGTCATCAACCCTATCCGAAAATGTCGCTCCTTTTGCCCACACTGGCCGTTGCTCAGTTGGTTGCGTTAGTGATAATTCTCTGCAGAACAAACGAAGTTGCGGCCATTCCTGGTAAGATCAACCATCAATTCAATATACCGCAGCTAAAGTACTTTTTTTTCAATGATAAGAATATCGTTTAACTGCGGTTTTGGCCTTGTTCAATTAATTTTGTTGGTGCCCCTTTGTGTCCTATTAAATATTCCTTTAAACTTTTCTGCTTTCGGTTTATGATATGATACGCTTTTTAATTTGAACCTTTCACTTTATTTGTTATCGTGCAGCATCTATCAAGCCCATGGACCCCACAGTAGTCGTAGGTTCAAACGTCACATTTCGCTGCGTTCTCAACACATCGGCTACAACGCAAACTGCCACTGATATAGTCTGGTACTACAAATCATACAGGTAGGACTAACTGGTACTGACATTGCCTTGGGAACTATAATTGAACTTGCTGATCTCACGCCATACTTTGGAGAGTTAAAAAAATATCACTTTACATAACTGAAACTCGATCCAGTGGCCAATTATCGCGGAACAAAAATCACCTTGATTTCTGTCAACTTGCTATTTTGCATTTGGTCCACGCACTTTTTGTTGTTGTGAATAACCGTAATTTTATTGAAGGTCTCGGGTTCGAATCCCGGTTACTTAGTTTGTTAACTAAAATTCCCTGTTTTGATTACAGGAGTTTAATTCCACGCGAGCGATATGAAGTAGAAGACAACATCTCCCGCCTAACAGTGCATAACGTGACTTTTACTGACTCTGGCTCCTATTTCTGCGCGTTGGAAAGCGACGGTCGAAGAATATGGAATTATCAAGGCTCAATGCTGCGAGTTGGAGGTAAGTATATGGACCGTTTTACTGATGGGCAGCGATTATTAATGCCTTCGTACTGGTGAGCGATCCTTTACAGTGAAAGTGATCTACATTATCTAGACTAATATTATGGTGACTTCAATTAGAAGCAGGTGTAACAACGCGCGCGCGCAGGTGGTACGCGCGCGCCCAATGCTTATTCGACCAATGGGATTATCAAAATGCACGCGCGCCTCGATAACGCGCGCAAGTGTGGTTCAACCCCAGTTTTATTGGATAAATCTTTTATATTTGCAGTGCCACCGTCTCCACCAACGGGACTTCGTTGCCATAGCCCCAACATGCAAGACTTTTGGTGTGAGTGGAGTGAAGGTGCCAAAACTAACCTTAGAACACACTACAAGTTCAGCTATAGGGAGCGGTAGGTACCAGACTTACGTTTTAATTAGTCAGTGATCTAGAATGAAATTGACAGATTATGTATGTATATTATAGAACAAACTTATCGTCATTATATCTATTTAAATTATCTTACCTAAGTATTATCTTAACCTTGAAAGCAAATCAATCTTAAATACAATTGTTACTCAATTTCAAAATCAATTTGGAAAAAAAAAAGAATTCGGACCATCCTAATTTTATGACTAGGAAAATTCCGAGTGTGTTCACGGTTTCTGTAAATTTCGTTTCAGTGACCGTGCTGTTAGTGGTTTCTAGATCGTCCATCCGTGTGGATTTTTTTTAATAATGACATTACATAAAGGACATTGGTATTTTTGCTCTTATTTTCCAGCTATGGGTCCGGTGACTGGAAGGACTGTCCTAAACTTGAAGGACGGGGGAAGAACACGTGCGTGGTTTCCCGCGTGCATAACGACGGTTACAATCAAATGATACGCGTGACGGCCACCAACAACCTCGGCTCAGCCACGTCAGAAATGCACTTCAATCCGGGAACAGGAGGTAGGTTGAAGTCATTGGTGACCACAGTGACAACAATGATATGACACGAGTATGGACATGACACTGTAACAGGTGTCCTGGCACGGATGACAACAAATGTGCGGCTGCTGATGGATGTGCCATTACAGACGACACAGTGATGACAGTCATTTATTATTGATGATGACCTACATGATATGACCTACATGAAATGAAAGTGACAATGTTGTCTCTGATAGTAGGTTTACGATACTGATGCAGACGATAATTGATGATGATGGTGGTGTGTTCAATCGCTCTTATTTCTTCTTAAGGATCACACTTGTGAGTGAATTTCAATGTTGTCTTTCTTGACTGCAGCTATCCCCAACCCGCCCACTGCTGTCGAAGTAGAGGCACTAGGTCCCGAAGAGCTCCGAGTTTCATGGGGATTTCCAAGTGAATGGGACGATCAGGTCTTTGCTTACTTTCTTGAGTACAGACTCGAAGTCACTACGGATCGAGGATCTCACACACGAATGGTTGGTCATCTTTCTTTCTATACTTCCAAATTTCTCAGCAAGCATAAATGTTCATTCTTTCATTGGAAACGAAGAAATTTGGCCCTTTAGCAAACGTCTAATGCCTTCTTTTGTGAAGTGGTCGTTCATAATTATATTGTTCGTAATCATAAGTATTATATTTTATTTAATCATAAATTATTGTGATGCTGCTTTACATCTGCCTTTTATGTTAAAATTTACCTTTTCTTCTGCCGAATTTTGAACCTCAGATCCCCGACTTAAGCCACAGCGAACCGTACGTCAAACCTCGTCTGTATACCATCAACAACCTGCTGCCGCACACGTCCTACAGTGTCCGTGTCTCTTGCCGTGCATTGGGGAGTTACTCAGACGACAAATGGAGCGCGTGGTCAGAGCCAGTCAGCCACAAGACATCTGAAGCAGGTAGGCAAACAAACCAACAAACACTCCAAAACCCCACAAACAGACAAACTAAGTTGTTCGGCTTATTTTCTGAAACGCAACAACCGTGACGTTCTTGCTTCATGGATGTACACAATTACGCTGTACAGTGTTCCTAAAAACTATCAAAGCTCATAAAACAACTTAGATTAAATTTGCTGACCTTATAAACTTGAAGCTTGTATTTAAATGTTACTTTTCTCATTGAACGTAGCACCAAACGCAGCCATTTCCGGAATACAAGGCCAAGAATATGACAACATTAACGATCCTGCCTACCGGAGAGACGTTTTCCTACAATGGAAGGTACGTAATCTTGCCAAAAATCATCATACAATATAATGTGATCAACTTGTTCTTAATAGCTGCAACTGATCTGGTGGTGTCTAAATCTGTTTTGCGAGTTATGTGTGGTTCCGAGAAGAACCAGTTAACAGACTCAAAGTTTTGAATCATAAGATGCTCTGTCTATCGACAATCTTGTGACGACATAATCCACTCTTTTATTTCTATTTCAGGAACTCTCACATGCAAATAGACGGGGGAAAATCCTGGGCTATGAGGTCGAGTTGCGTCAGATGTTACCTAATGGTTCCTCCAGTGTTGTCAGAACGGTCAGGGCCAATGGAACCATGGTTCTAATAGAAAGTTAGTTCATTCTTCAAATTTTGGTTCATATTTCGTCCAATCTGCTTTTTCATCGTAAAATGTTTTTGCCGATGTGAAATACACTATGAAGCAAAGTTTCATTTCAACTTTTGGATAAGCAACTATTTAACTGAACAAATTTAATGCTTAAGCCTGTAGACGAGGACTGTCTGAGAACAATGCCATGGAGAACATGGAATGTTTTTTTTTTCTCAATAATTTGCAACTTTATGATTCCTTTTTATTTCAGATTTGGAAAAATTCAAAGAGTACTATGTCGATTTAGCAGCGTTAAACTCGGCTGGGCGGGGGCCAACAGCGAGCTATTTTCTGGCCGATAAAACATCAGGTAAATTTATGACGAATCTAGAATATAAAAGTGTTTAGAATGATGATTTTTTCAAAGCTGGGGTCTCTTGGATCTTTTTAAAAATGATTATGAGAAGAACTAATTTCATTCAGAAATGTATACTATATTATAATCTCAACTACAAGGTATTCTGTTTTAGTCATTAGAATTCTTACCTTTCATTCTACCGAACAGGAATTGACCAGTTTCCTCTTCAACTATACGTGTTTGACATTAGCAGGTGTAGGTCGAAGACCTGACCCTTTTATACAAAGAAAACAACACCGTCACGTACCAAACAAAGTTACAGACTAACTGAGAAATGCTTTACAAATTCAAACCGGTTTTCTATTGGTCCCCCCCCCCCAAATTGATGATTCGACTGGTCTGCAAAGCAAGCGAGCTAATAATCACATGAGTTTGGTAAAGTGCTTTGACAATTTTTTTTTGCATTTTTCTAACAGAACCTGGACCACCGGAAAATGTACGCGTCCAAAACATCTCGGAAACGTCTGCCTTGGTTACTTGGCAAAGGCCGACCAGGCCCAATGGGTACATTGAAGGTTATCATTTGGAATGGAACAAGGGAACAGTGGCAGAAACAACAAGGTATGTAGACCTTTAATTGGACTGATCGGGCCCCACGCTAACGCGCAGGTTGCGCACGTTTTTAATTTGGGGCGCGAGTGCCATTTCCAGTTGGTCGGTGCGCGCGTACCACTTGCGCACGAGCGTGACACCTCTACCTGCGCGTGAAATTGATGGCACCCAATTTAATGGTTTTCTAATTTGGGTTGTGGATATTTTGTTTAAATTTGTAAATGGAGGGTTTAGCATTTTGCTGTGCGATTTCTTTTTCAATTCTTAAAAGATTCTTTTTCCCCTCTGTACAGCAATTTCATCGAATTAAATGGTACCCAGACGTCGTACACGATCAAGGGACTGGAGGCTAATAGACTCTATCAGTTCCGGGTCAAAGCCAAAAACTCACGAGGCTACAGTGGTTGGTCAAACGCCCCCATACAACACATGGGAAGCGGGTCCCGCATGGAGTTACTTCGTACACTCATTACAGTGCTACACAATCTACTTATGGATATGGGCGATGAGGGGGAGGCAGGGAACCAGATCAAGTTGGATACACTTTCATCATTCTTGTGATTGTCAAGACAACAGGTTTCTCCCCTTCCTTATAATTGGCGAGGAGAACATAAATTCGTATATTTATTGACTTGAGGAGTCGCTGATCACAGTGACCTGTGAGGAAAGCGCTAAGCTTAGCCCCGCATTTCCTGGTCGTAAGATCGAGATAAAAATAAAACCAACACACGATGTGGTGGAAAATTGAAAGTACCAATTATCTTAAACAATCTGTTTAAAGTTTCATCAAATTAAAATATGGTTCCGAAGTTATGTTTAAGTTAAAACAACATTCGAAATCTCGGACCGAATGTCACTTTGTTGTCAACACAAGGGACTCAATATGACTGGCTGCAAGGTTTACCTGGACTGAATTGGAGACAGTAACTCCGGGAAAACTAAATACGTGTTATTGCTTAACAAAATGATATATTCTTTTGAACATGGAAGTATTATTAGGTTTATTTTTGATTGGCCTCCATTTGTCGTTACTTAATTTCTGTTTTGAGCAGAAATAATGTGCAACAACGCAACATATATTGGTTCGTTTTTAGTGTAAAAAAAAAAAAAAAATATTATTTCGTCGCAAAATACAGTGTAAGCTGCAAGAAAGAACGGGCACTCCCTGTTTGAAAGATTCAGGAATATTGTCATTTTGTTAAGAATTAATTTTGAGATGTTGCTCTAGTTCGAGAATGTCAGTAACGGCTTAATTAACAAGCAGGGTGCAGCCTGCCAGGGCGTATTTCTTTACATTTGTTGTTGCTACTCTGATGAAATATTACTCTGGGAGTATTGCTCTGTAATTATGTGATTATAATCATGTATATAATTATTGAAGAAAACAAAAGTAATTCTGATCATTTACATATAACATATAATATAGCCATTATTAAAGTGTACAGCTATCATGCATGGACAAAACGGTATCAAAAAGGTTTTGCAGGGAATTATATTTTTTTCGGTTATGGCTGCAAAGTGAATTTAAGATTTTCGTCAAATTGTTTCGGCGTTACCTCTTATATTATCAAATTTCTAATTTATATGTGTATATAAAATCGTATTTCGTATTTGTACAGCCATCTTGGAAACACGACTGAAAGAAAATATTATTTTCCCCAACTCATATATACCTCATTCAAATTGTACGCGCTTTTTGTCTTTTAATTGTAAATAAAATGCTAAAATATCACAACTGGAGCTTGATTTAAGCGGAATTATAATACACTGTCTGTGACTGTATAATAATGGTGGAGTTGAAAAAATGAAAATAAAAGTAGCCTACTTTATCTTTCATATAAACTGACGAACTTCTGTAGTCCATATCCCAACCTGTGGTCACCCTTTGCAAAATTGAGGGCGCTCTTTGAATGCGTGATGATGGTTTTCACTCAGTAACTTGCCGGCAAAATCAAAAGTGGATTGGGCCTCTCTTCGTATTTTTATTTTAATAAAAAACAAGCCATTTCGTATTTAAAAAAAAAGGAAAACAAAAATAGGGGAAAAACAATTATCTAACCACTTGCATGATGAGCGCATGCGCATGAATACAAATTCTTTGTGATATGCATATATTCAAATCACCCTAGTCAATGGCAGTTTCCAGCGCCAATAAATTAATGAATTGGTTGCAATGTTTGAAGGCGTTTGAAAATAACAATAATATGAAAAAACATAGAAGAGAAAATATACTTCTTTTTGGGAAAAAAAACAATATGCACATCCGGTTTGGTAAAAATCAGCAAGTTATTAAGCAAGGAACAGACGGATAAGATTAATCGCCTACCTTTTTCGCCGTTTGGTGCGGAGGAGTTTTCTTCAATATGAATACAGCAAAATGCTTAAAAAGTTTTAGGTGTTTAATTAAAAAGCTCCCCAAACAAACAATTTTTCTGACGGAATTTTGTGATTCATAATAAAAAGTTAATAAATTGTTAAATTCCCAGGTTAGATTTTACAGTGGCCCCATACTCATTTCCCATTCATTATTGTTTCCTCCGAGTACCAGCGAACCATTGACGTGGAGCAGCTAGGTTTGATCACATGACACCTCAGCACCGCCATATTGTTCATGTACAAGAAATTTTCGTGTGCAAACCAATGGCGATGAGACTGTAACGCTGCAGGTATGGACACTTGTTTCAGTTGAAATTTATTCGCTGATTCGCCCACTTCCTCGGCCAAAATACAGAATTTCTTGACTTCTTAGAGATAGCTGGCCTCCAGATTGCCAAGTCGTCATGGCTCTGAAGAAGGTGAAGGGGAGTTTGGAGCGCGTTTTCGACAAGAATTTGCAGGATTTGGTGAGAGGCATCCGCAACAACAAAGATAACGAGGTGGGTGGATCAGAATTTGTAAATGCCGGTATGCTATGCTAGGCCAATAATGCTCGAAACATGTAAATGGTTTGGCCTTGGCTCTTGCCATGTAAGGTTCAGTTCATCTGTAAGCATTGTATGCTTTATTTTTTTAGTTTGACTCTAACTGTTCAAAATATCGAGCTAGGCCCTAATTCCCCCCCAAAAAAAGTCAAGCCTGCCTACTCACATTAACAAACATAACGCCTAACGTCGTTGGTTAAACCTATCTGAGAAACAAGGTAAGATGACAATATATGTGTGTGGAGTGATGCAGGAATACTTCATTCTAATTCTTTTCCCTTTTTTGGTTTCAAATGATTAAATTTTTGTTTGAATTGAGATGCTTTGTTTTTCGTACGTAGTGCACAGCCGCCATAAGTAACTAGCTGGAGTTACCCAGCTCTGAGTTTTATCATTGGGTTGTCATCTAGAGCTGGAGCTCATTTTTCTCGAAAACGATAGTATAGGCAAAAAAAATTTGGAAAATGTTGAATTTTTTGTCCCGTTACACTAATTAAAGCTGCAACTCACCCCAAACTTGCCCTGGAATGCCATTACACAGGTCCTTGAAGTAAAAAAACGATCCACGATGAAGATTCTTGCTACAATAATGAAAAAAAGCAGAAAAACAAACCACCTACAGCCAACCTTCGTGATATAGCCATCGCCGATGGTTTGTTTGTGCAAAAAAAAAAATTTGTGTGCGATTGAATGGCGGTGGTTACGACCAGGCTGTCTGTCATTCGTTTTGCGGCTGGCGATGGGCTGTTAGCGCGGCGCGCGTGGCGTGAAATGGCGTAACGCGATGACTGTGTATGTTCATGTATTAAGTTTACCACTCGCATCACAGCTGCGGCTGGGGTCCCGCAGCCGAGTGCATGTGTAAGAAAACAGTCATGGTTGTTACGCTTCCCGCTACGGCGTCATGCAAAACAACATCACCAGCGGTAAAAAGCGGCTAGTTATGCTGCCTCAACGTACATCACAGCCGCCGAATCGTATACACAAATTTTATGCACAGTGAAACCGACTCTGATACACGCAAGTGAGACCATCTTCTCACATTCTCCTGTTTTTCTTCAACTGATGGCTCATTGTGAAGGCACCAGGGAAGAGAGATTGGAATATTATTCAGGCGAATTTAATTGTCAACATTACAATTTTTTTTTGAACAGAGCTCTATTTTCAAACGCGATTTTCAACTGCTTCTCCAGGGATCCTGGTTCGAAACAATTGCTGCAAAGCTCCATTTAATTTAAAAGAATGTTTTTGAAATAGTTTTCTTTAATTTCATGTTTTAATCAATTTGTTATTGTTATTTTAAATAGATTTTATTTTCTTTTTTGTAATCGGTGTCTTTGGTGGGAATATTTTTGTAAGGGTAAAAAAGGAAAGAATGTTGCAACCTGACGCTACTTCAGCGGTTGTGTACAAAGTCTATGGAGCGTCAAGAACATTTTTGAAGTATTTCCTAACAAAATTATAAATGTTTCTCAGTCCCAGATTCATGTCTTATCATCATTTTTGCAACTACTGACCTTCATTGAGATGATATTTATGAAGAAAAAAGCAACGTCAGCAGCGTCATTCAAACATTCGGATTGATAGTCTGGCTGCAACAGCCAAAGATCTTGATGTTGAATAGTAGGTCAGGGAGCCAGGTGGTTCCGTTACGAAAGCAATTGCAAATCGCATTACAGCTGCCATAACAATAGCCACTGCCTTTATTTTTATCTGAATTTAATTCATGTTTATCAGGTCGATGAATATAAATTCTGTCATTGTCTGTGGCTACTTAAGTCTAATCATGCTTACCAAACCAAAAACAACATTAAACTGGAAACAGAGTTATGTATTTATTACAAGGATATTCTTTGAAATCATGATGATACCATAAACACTAAAACAATATTTTAGGTGGTATTCTGTTCCAGGCTACATGTATGTTAAAAATAAATCTTCTTTTTACTTTACTTTACAGGCCAAGTACATAGCATCGTGCATAGATGACATCAAACAAGAGTTGAGACAAGAGAATATTGCAGTCAAAGCCAATGCAGTCGCTAAGCTCTACTACGTAAGTAGTCCGAACATTTGGGACTCTCAATACTGTGTATGAGAGTCCCAAAACTTATGGTATTGAAAACATGCAACACGAGAAAATAGACTGCTACTTCAACTTTGTCTGAAGAAACATCTGGTACACGTCTTTATTTCTAGTACATACATTTATATCTCCATGGTCTGCTTCAAAAATTGAATTCAGACTTCAAGCTTGGCTGGTAAAATACTGAGGAGCTTGTCTTGGCCTCATGAAAATCTAGAAGAATCTTGTGGGGTAAAGAGTGAGTAAAGCTGGACTGAATTTGTTTTGCATGTTTTTTTTTCTGCACTCAAGGTCCCAGTCTGCCATGTAAGTTTTTATAGGAAATTCTCTCTACTAAGTACAATTTTTTTCAGTTCGTATCCATTATGAATCAGTCAAGCAAACAACTTAAAAGAACACAGCACCGATTTGCTGCAAGTTGCATTATTCAGTCTGTTGTGTGTTCACTAAAATGACTTCACTCCTTGTGTGCTATTTTTTCTCATCTGGATAAGAAACAGGAGTTAGTATGATGTTAGTTGGAATTTTAAATCACTGTAAAAAATGCCAGTGTTTGTGCAACAGACACAAGCAGATATACAAATACAAACAAAAATGATAAATATGTACGTTGTTTGTACCTGTGAAAAAAATAGGTTTCCTTTTACAAATATACCTGCGGAGACGTTTTTTCAGTGGTTGAGTTAAATTAGTGGTATTTAATTTTAAAGAGTTTCTAGAGAAACATATTATTGGCACCAGTACATATCTGAAAATATCTTTTAGTTAAACAAGTTAATTTGCATGTTTAATTTGCATACTGTTTGCCAGTTGCCTGATCTGGCATATGTTGTAGGCTTTACTCAGTCCTATGCATATATGTAATTTATATGCAAATAGGCCTATACCATGATTCAAATATTGGCATGCCATGAGCCTGATCGTGCTACATAATGTATGAATGCCTCGCCGTAAGGTCCTTATTTAAATATATTGAATTTGTAGTTTTATCCCATTAAATAATTTGCATTAAGGAGTGCATACATGTGCATATCTACATGGATATGTACCTTTAATTGAGTGTGTGCCAATGGTTGATGGTGATGCATAAAATGGTTCATAACTTGTGTGTGCATGTTTTCTGTCATCAATTTCTTCTAGTGGGTATATATCATAACCTTGCTTTAAACAAACAACTTCAACATCTATTTTCCGTTGGATTTTGTTAATCTGACCACTAAACCAAAAATGTTTTGTTGTAGCTGTTGGATATTTCTGGATTCATCTGGATATTTTTCTAATGTATGTATTCGGAGGGCCAGAGTATATCTCCACACAAACATAGTAGGCTTGATACACATAGTACAAGTAAAGGTGTCAGTTCATGTGTTGTCATTGAAATACGTGTAGGTAGTTACAATGTACATGTACATTATGAATGTGTAGTACACCCACACAAACAGGCATGACGGGCAGGTGCATGAGACATGTAACACTCACAGCTACATGTCAATGTATGTGCTGCTGTATAAGGTCTGTCTCCATGAATTGGGAGCAAAGGTGGAGTAGTTTGAGAAAGCAGAATTCTGCATTAGGCCAAAAAAAAAAGTCTCCGGTTTCTGGTATGCGCGCGCGTCGCCGTAGCCAGGCGCGTCGGCAAAATGAAAACGTTTTTTTTTCAATGAAAGATGATGTCTCAAAACCGCCAAACTCACTGGTTTGACTGGAATCCTGCTGCTGCATAATTTTAACGTGTTTTTAGATTGGGTTATGGTCAAGAATAAGCTTTATGTGGCCTCTCTGGACTCCCATATATTTGCACTAAGTTTAGTCGGGCACCATTTGCAGTCATCAGCCGACATTTGAAGCAAAAAAATCAGGTAAAAAAAAAAAAGCTGCGTCGCCGCACCACTTTTTGGGCAAGCTCCATACCAGAAACCGGAGACTTTTTTTTTTTTGGCCTTAGGGAAACTGCAGACATTGGAACTTGAATGAACCTTATGGTTATAAAGAGGAGGGCAAAAAGTCCATTTCAAACATCAAGCCATTATGAATTACACTTAAAGGCTTTTTCAAATTGAAAGTCGTCCAAATAAAAAATAATACAGAAAGTAACTGACTATGCAAAGATATTTTCTGAATGACCAAGTCTAATTGATTGTCGTTGCAATTGTGAAATACCAGATTGATTGCATAACTGATGCTTTCACACTCTTGTTTTCTATCGTCCTGCTCCTTCCACAGTTGGAAATGCTTGGCTATGACATCAGCTGGGCAGCTTTCAACATTATTGAGGTGATGAGCTCGTCTAAGTTTACTTTCAAACGTATCGGCTACTTGGCTGCATCTCAGAGCTTCCATGAAGGAACGGATGTGCTCATGCTCACTACAAACATGATCAGAAAGGTTAGTAGACGAATAAGTACAAGCAAAATTGGACATGTGTTAATAACCAGATAACACTTCATGGAGTTGGTCTTCCTCCTGAAACCAATTGGATTGAAACTGCAATTTGAGAAGTGTACTTTCATCTACATGGGCAATTTACAAGTTTAAAAACGGCCAAAAAGCATCATCATTCAGGGATAATCCAGAGGATAATTACATCAAACGAATTGTAAAATGAAAATCTTTCAATGGGTGTTTGGTACATTTATAATTACAAATTGAATGTTGGAGTTCACTGTATAGGCTTGACTTTATTCAGAATTTTGCACCTAGAAGAAAATTGCAAAAGATTTATCCGGCTTATTGACAAGCTGGTGATATTTATGCAAATTGATGCTACATGTATGAGTTTCCTAATGAGTGATTTTCACAGGATCTGGGCAGCAAACAAATGTACGATACCGGCTGTGCACTCAGCAGTCTGTCATGTTTCTTGACCTCCGAAATGGCCAGTGACCTGGCCAATGACATTATGGGGCTGGTAAGTTCAGAGGTCAAAAGGTCACAGTTCAGGACCTGTTGGTTTGTACACGTACATGTAGATTATTTGAGACTTTTTCCCTGTTTCCTCCCATCCCTTGGCAAATTGTTGTACACCATGTGAAAACGCTAACCTGTAGGCCACTGTGGCTTCGGTCGAGTTGTTTGAGGTGTGAGGAATGGAACTACTAAATCGGAACTAAAATCGCAATTTATATATTTGTTACTTTGCTGGATACCAATCATATGTCTTATTTGAACCAATTCATTCCTGTTTTTACTGGTTTGCAACATTAGGTCAAAACAAAGCACTGACCTGTCATTGCTGAAGTTTTGGCTTTGTAATTCCTGCAATACATTAAACCACGAGTTGCAATATTTTGTAAAAAGTCTTTGTTTTGATATATGATTAGATTTAATTGGTTCCATTCCGACACGTCAAACCATCATTCCTTTCAGCACTTTCATTGGTAGTCACTCTGTCATACCGTGTTTAATTCTGGCTATGTAGCTCTCGTACACGTATCTTTCAGTAGCCTTTTTTCCCGTTTTTCTTTTGTTTTGGTTTTGATCTCTCCAACTTCATGGTCACGTTACCCCCTGCTCCCCTCTGCCTTCAACACTGGTCCCACCAACCAATCGACTGCCTGACTGCCCCACGCAACTTCACCGTCCACCTGCCGTTGACACCTGCTTCATCCTGATGGTTCTAACGTGACCATCTGGGTGTATTCTGGGGGGTTATGATCCTGAGTAGGATATTAACAGTACGAACCAGTACGATGCTAGCGTGGCCATGAACGGTCTTGCATGTTTCACATCCCCTGACCTGGCCAGAGATTTGGCTAACGATCTCATGAGTTTGGTAAGTCCAGTGTTTGTTCCATTTGTTGAGTTTTATTTGGTTCTTGTTTTGGTGTTCTTCACAATCAGGTGTGATTTCATGGCTTTGCTTGCCATAGATGACGTATGTATGCTTACAATCTGTTCAGTGTATTGGCTGTGATTGATACTGCATGTCCTAACAGTTGGCACAAAGCGTAGAATCAAACAATTGGCCAGCTTGTTAAAACCAAACAAAGTAGAGTCTTGCTTGCAAACACTAGTTAATTGAAATTGTCCTTGTGGCAGTGTGTGCCATTGGTTGAACCAATGTTTGTGTGGGTAGATGAGTCCATACAGAAACAAAAGTGTCTCGCAAAAGTAAACTGGGGATGAAACGGGGAAACCAAATTTTCAGACAGTTTGTGAAGGACCACATTTTGTGACAGCAAAGCTATGAAATCAGGTCCGGATAGTGTCCGTTCTCAGGTTCTTTGATAAATGTGTTTATTGATTTGTTTCATTTAATTTGGTCACTTCTTTTGTTTATCATTCTGGGTTGTTCTTGACGCTTCGAATCAGGTATTGGGTTCAGATAATGAAGAAAAAAAGAGCTAGAAAAACACAGACACAAAAACAGAAAAGAAAAGTTCACTTAAGTGACAAATTAATTACCAGGAGACCAAATCCTAAGCAAGTTACATGGTTGACTAGCTCTGGGCTGACTAACTCTTAGCTAGTCAGTGTGCTAAAATGAAACATTCCGCACCGATCTCATCCGTTATAAGAAACTGCAAAGAGCTAAATGAATTTCATATGAAAAGATCATACTGAATGGCCTGTTTCTTAGTTTCAAGACAACTCTTGGTTTTAACAGTCGTTGCTTTGATTTGTATTTTTTGTATAGTTTTTGTCTTAACCCACACCAGTCAAACCATTTTAGTTTATTTTTGTATCTGTAAAATTGTATGTATCTGTAAAATGTACATGTATCTGTAAAATTTATCAAGCATTTAAAGATGAAGAACATAGAACAAATAACCAAAGAACAAAGAACAAAGAAAAGTTTCAGGATTGTTTTATTGTTATGTTTAAAAAAGTGATTTTCTTCAAATTCTCCAAAGTCTGTTATCCAGCACCAAAGTTTACAAAGTTGAAAATGTATCTGGTCAATATTCCTTGTGTAAGTTAATGAATATGAATATCAATAGGAATCAATTGGAAATGTACCTACATGTAGACTTTTCTTTATGAACTGGTATTGAATGCTGCTTCCCACTTTATTTCCTTTTAGATGGCTTCCACAAAACCCTACATCAGGAAAAAGGCAGTGCTTCTAATGTACAAAATCTTCCTCAAGGTAAGGAAAGATTTCTTTCTGTCAAAAGAACTACCATTTCCCAGTGTCAATTGCAGAAATGTGCTGGAGAACTGGTTATATCAGGAATGAATCAACATTTAGTCTGTGCACTCTCTTGAATTCAGAAGTCATGATAGTAATGGCCCATACGCAGCACAACTTCCTAAAACATGGGTATTAGTATAATGGCCCACAGCCCCTCCAGGCACTTTCTATCACTGTTTCTATCATTGGGTCAGACTATGTTTCTGTGACTTGTGTTGTTGTTGTTGTTGTCATTCACAGTTCCCAGAAGCACTGAGGCCAGCCTTCCCACGATTAAAGGACAAACTGGAAGATCCAGATCCAGGTGAGGACCTCTGATCATCAAAATGGCATTGGCACTGAACATTGTTCATGTTGTTTCAACTTGAATATTTGAGTTCTTGTGCTGAACCCGTGGGCCCACCCTATTGTCCATTGGCCGACTGAGTAACCAACTGAAGACTGACTGACTGAGTACAGAGACTTTCAGGTTGAGCACTACTAGACAAGCCTACTACCTGCAAGAACATTTATTTTATACTTGAAATTGAAAAGCGGCTGGAAAAATAAGTTAAACAAATGTTGGTATTCATCTTGAGGAAATAATTACAAATATTGTAGCAATTATTAAAATGAGGGTTATGGATTACTTGGCAGGTGTTCAGTCAGCGGCTGTCAATGTCATATGTGAGTTGGCTCGTAAGAATCCCAAGAACTATCTGTCATTGGCACCGCTATTCTTCAAGCTGATGACCAGCTCGACCAACAACTGGATGTTGATCAAGATCATTAAACTGGTGAGTGTAGATGAGAAGAATGGCACAGTATTGTGGTCGAGGCTGGTCACAAGACCAGTCACATGTCTGGTGACGAGGCAATCACAAGTCAATTCCTAAGAAAGGAATGTCTTTGTCACAATTCATTTGATTGACTTGTGACTTGACACAGGACTGGATGACTTGTGATGGACGTGTGTACAACACCACAATGACATTGCCATTTTAAGAGTGAATTTTGGAGTATTTTGCTTCAGGAGTTGTAGTATTCTAATGCTGTAGAACTTGCGTTTGTGTCTAGTTTGGAGCTTTGACGCCGCTGGAGCCAAGACTAGGCAAGAAATTATTGGAACCTCTGACAAATCTCATTCACAGGTAAATCATCCACAGAGTCTTTATCTGCTTAGCTTCTTCATATACTAAACATATTTTAATAATAACTGTGAAATACAAGGATTAATGTAAAAAATAAAGGTAAAGGGGACGAACCTGTATTAACAGGAACGGAGTACCCATCTCTCTTTCGTTAGCGATTGGGCCAGACTCATATGCTGCTGTGGGAGGATCGCCACACCTCCTTCACAGTGAGTCTGTTACCTTCAGCATTGAGAAATATGCCCAGTACCCATTTACACCTGAGTTGAGGAGAGTGAGGTAAAGCGCCGCCTCTCAGGCACAACACGCATGGCCCACGGCGAACCCCCAAAACCCACAACCTCACGATCATGAATCCTATGCTCCACCGCTAGACCACACGTGATCCCAAATGGATTAATGTACATTATCTCACATTCACTTGTAATCGTGCCTGTTAGTTACCCGCTAAGCGGGCAGTTGCTTTGCTGAAAAATTTTAGCATCTGAGTCTAGAAAGTTGTTTAGCCAGACCAAAATAATAGCTGGGGCTGGAAGTAGTATGCATTACATCTTATTCACCAGAATTTGTTAAAGAATAGTTTCGAATGGGAGGTTATAATGAAAAGATCATTTTTGTCATGTTTTCTTGACAGTACATCGGCTATGTCGCTGCTCTATGAATGTATCAACACTGTCATCTCCGGTGAGTCATACAAATTCCTTCTTTCCTAAATGTCTCTGATTAGTTTACACATTGACCATGAAAGAGAGAGGTACATGTATTAGATGAACAAAAGGTCTTGAACTATTCAGAAATGTACAAATCATGATAAAAGATTTCTCTTTTGAATCAGTTTTCATGTGATGTTGTGCTAACCAACTAAGTTTTTATCTCCCACGTCAAGGATGTCAGCTAATATTTTGACTCCCCCCCCAGAAAAAAACCCAAAGAAGAAGAAATGATATGCAAAAGATACATTAAGAAAAGGGCTCATTCAGGAAAGACAGCGTCCCGCCCACAACTTCGGAAAAATGGACGTTAATTGAAATGATGGTGATGATGACAGCGTCCAGTCTATTTTTCTTTTAATGAAAAATATTGGAGTGTGTTGTTAATTTTTTTTGTAACTTACAGATGGCTTTGATAGTTTTCCTTCTATAATCCAAAATGTATACATTTCAGAAATGTTATTTAACACCATCAAGCTTGATGTTACAGTTGCTGATTTGGGAACATTACAAACCTAACATGTATTTGCTTTTAGATGTATCTCAGAGAATAGTTAAGAGTTGCATGGTTAGAATCGAGGCATTTTTTTTTACTGTACTTGTGTCGTTCTATGTAGAATTGTAGTAGATCAGTGTTCTCATCAGGCTGGTATATAACACCTGCCTTAGTTCCTGCCACCTGTTATCGGCATGCACCTGTTTTCAACACTTGTAATTTGAGTTATTATTTCAGTGTCATGTCTAGATCTTTGAATATGCTCCTCAAACTGAGCAATAGATGTGCACATGTTGAGCATCAGGGTATATGGCTCAGTGTAATACCTGGGCAGTGCATGTATATAAACACTTGTTTTAAGCAGTAATGCTACAGCTGTTGTGATTGTGCATGTGCATGACATGCTGCTGCTAACATGTTGTGCCTGGTCTCTACACTGTAAGAAGGCTTGTAGAGAGCACCAGGCTATCAAGCTTGTGCATGCTTTTGTGGTTTGAAATAATAGTGACATTGTTTCTAGATGTAGTAGTTTACATACAGAAGCTGCAAGATATAGACTGGTAGCATTGCCACCACTAGAGGGCAGATCAGATAGTGGTCTTGTATCCCACCTCCCATACCCTTCTCCCTATTGCTTCCTTGACCTTTATCATCAGGCTAATGGGAACACTGACTTATGTTGGGAAGGTATCAGTCCAAACTCAGAAATCGTGGGTCTTCATTTAACCATGCAACTGAACGCTGCTCTTTTTTTTCTCTCTTTTTCCCCGTTTCTCTCCCGTTTGTCTATTATTTGTTTTTGTTTTTCCCTCTTTTTTTGTAACTTACAGTTTTGATTTCGTTATCTTCAGGAATGCCCGACCACTCCGCGTCAATACAGGTATATACACACATTTTGACATTGACTTGGTGAGCTTTGACCCCTGACCTCCCCTGCTGCTTGAAGCGACCTTGGGAGCCTGTGGGATTGTTTTGTGGGTTGAATTGGTTTAGTTTCTGGTTTGTGGTGAGGTTTCTCCATTTGCATTTGCACGCATTTTAATATGTTCATTTGAAAGTTGATATTAACACAATCTAAAGATCAGAAAAGTAGAATTTCCTGCAGTACAATGACAGCTTTGTTTTGTACGACCTGAACAGCGTGCCACTGTTTGATAGCTTTTCGTGATTTATTGTCTGATGCGCATGAGTCGATACCTCATGAAACAGACTTTGTTTCTAATATAGCGGAATCCGGCAACGCTCACATGAATGCTGCACGCGTTCTTACAGACAAGGCGCTTATTGGTCTAAGGAGCCATGAGTGCATGTTTACTACCTGAATGCGACTCACGAGAACCTGGTGCCACCTCAGAACATGGCTGTCACCGGATTAGTATTTCTTCATGTAGATGTGCATGTCAAAATTAAGATGGCTGCCTTGTGCTTGCTGGGAATTGGGCAAAGAATGCATGTCTGGCTTTCCAGAAATCTGTGCAGAAAAACATTGTTGAGAAATTGCCAAGCAGAAGTTTGTCAAGTAGGTATAGATGATGCAAATAATTAACTTTTGATGAAGAAACAAAATGGAGAATTCGCAAACTGAAGACGAGTCAAGCAAGAGCAACATACTTTTAATTAGTGTTGATATATTTTCTCCTTTACAAGTTTCTGCAAAGCAATTTTTTTAACAGAACAACCATAGTTAGCAAATTTCTGCTTTATCAGCAGGTTTCTGAAAAAGCCTTGAAATGTCATAAATGGCATGAATTTTTTTTAACCGATAAAGACGGGGTTACATTATTTCAGCCCATGCTGCTAAATTTGAAATTGCAAAACCCTTTTAGTAAGCCCTTTGTTGACAAGTAACCTAAAACTAATTATTCCAATTCATCACCATGTCTAACAACATCACCCACCATAAACCATTTTGTAGCTGTTGTTGTTTTGATGTCATCGTTGGTTCATCAGTCATGGTTGTAAGTATTACTGACTCCAACAAGCAGCAAATAAGAGAGAAAGTAGGTCTTAGGATTCAAGAAAATAGTTTTGTTGGCGATGCTTTGTTTTGAGTAATGGAGCAGGACATTCAGAAATGTCTGCATATCCTGGAAGTGACTGCTTTGAACATTTGAAATAGATGAGAACTCATTTCAGTTTGTTAGTTTTGTAAGCATCCTTGATCTAGAAATAAAACTAACTTCTTCACAATTCTGTAGTTTTTCATAATAACCCCCTCACGATTAACTCATATTTGCCATTTCTTTAAAGCATACTTTCTAATACTCTTGTAAAGTAACAATGCGTTTAATTATTTAAAATTAAAACAAAACTATGAGCTCTAAGAATGAACAAATGTCTTTCACAGTAAACAAAGATCTCATCTGCTGGTTTATATTGAAAAGAGTCTTAATATTCAATGATATTTTTTATTACATTTTATCGTAACCATGTCCATCCATTATTTATTTCCTTTTCCACAGCTGTGTGTTCAAAAGCTGTGCATCCTCATTGAAGATACGGACCAGAATTGTAAGTCCTTGAACTTTGAATTCTTGTCAATAATTAATCCTGTCTGCTGTTCAGAGTAGCTGAAATGAAACTACATATAAATAAATCAATTATATTAGCAGGTGGATTGAAAAAGAAAGTCTAGCTTGGGTTAGTTAGGTAGACATGTAGTTGACATTGTGCAAATACTGCAGTGAGTTGTAAAGATAAGCTGGTTACACAAACCAGATGGCAGCAATATTTATTTCTTTTCCAGTTTTAGCTCGTGTCTGGTTTCTGATCATATTTGATTTTGAATAATGAAATAGTAAATGATATCAAGGTCGGTGCAGAGTTAACAGGTATTCTAGGAATTATTATTAATATTTTGTTTGCTGTTTCCCAATCTTGATTGATTAACAAAAGAGTCATGATAGTTTGTCCTTTTATGAATAATTGAATAATGGCTAAAGATAACAAAGTACTTGAAGGTAAAAGTAATACAGCCAAGATCCTTCCAAGAGATAACAAGCAAGGATAGATTGGATTTTTCTTGAAAGACCCCCCGAAAAAAAGTGAACAAAACACCACAAGGTTAAGTTATATATTTTGAACAACTGTAAGATTTAGTATAATGTTTGTTCAGCAATGGCTTAATGAATTGTACAGTTTTGAAACAGTTTTTGAAAGCTTGTAATTTTTCCCCCTCTCCAGTGAAGTACTTAGGCTTGCTGGCGATGGGCAAGATTCTTAAGACTCACCCCAAGTCAGTTCAGAGTCACAAGGATTTGATCTTAGACTGTCTCGATGACAAGGATGAGTCTATACGTCTCAGAGCCCTGGACCTACTCTATGGAATGGTAAGGGTTTTATTGGAGTGGTGTTGTTATCCTTGCTCTCCTGTTCTCTTCAACAAAATTTGTGGTTTTTTTCTGACAACATATTTTCATGTTTAATTTCGATCTTAAATTTTTTGAACATTTTATTCAACAAATTTTTTTTGGAACATATTTTCAATTGGTATTTTTTATTTAATCTGAAACAGTGTTGGAATTTATTGAACTCATCTTTTTTTGAAGGAGTCAAATGTTGTTGAAAACTTTAATCTTTTTAGGTCTCTAAGAAGAATCTGATGGAGATTGTCAAGAAGCTAATGATTCATGTTGATAGAGCGGAGGGTTCGCAGTATCGGGACGAACTGCTGGCTAAGATCATCCAGATATGTAGTCAGAATAATTATCAGTACATCATCAACTTTGAATGGTAAGTTCTGTCAGTGACACAATCAAAAAAGGTTACTAATTCAGCTCTTTGAAAATACTTGTAATTGGTAGGATTTTTCCTTTTAGATACACAGTGTAAAACTTATGACCCTCATGTGTTGGAGTGTTTCTGCTTTGAGATTGTTTCTTGTAATGATTCTGTCTGATTTGTAATTGATTGGTAACAGGTACGTGAGCATTCTAGTCGAGCTGACTAAGATTGAAGGGACCAAGCATGGCCACCTGATTGCATCACAGATGCTGGATGTAGCCATCCGGGTCAAGGCTATACGAGCCTTTGCAGTCCAACAAATGGTAAGACTCGTTATCAGACTGTGACAGGTGTTTATTCCTCTGGCAGTGAAGAATGATAGGATGGGCTCCATTGCCTCTCTGTAGAATGCAAGACTGAGTAAATTGACCTCAAACCAAGTTGTATTTCTGAAAAGATAAACTATAATGAGACCTTATATGGTTTGGAACTTCACTGAGGATGTATAAAGAATACAAGAGGACTATTGAACCTTCATATTGATCATTGAGTTTACACCTGTTTTTAAAGGTCAGTTAATTACCTATAAACATAGATCCTTGTTTGATAGCAATTACTTTTTACTTCTGGCAATGCAACTGGTGTAGGTGATAAACAAATCTAACCAGTTGTACCATCAATGATACCTCTGTTCTAAGAGGTCCCACGCTCTACGGATTTTGCAAATGATGTGTGTAAGCAGTTATGTGACTTATTACTTGAACCAAAAGAGGTTTTTTATTAAATGCTGTGTCAATTTTTAAGTGTCAAATTTGATCTTCACAGGCCAAGCTTCTTGAGAACACCAGTTTGCTAGTGGGTTCCGCTGCTCAACTCAACGGTATCTGTGAGGTGCTGTATGCTGCTGCTTGGATCGTTGGAGAATTCTCCGAGTTTCTGCTGGAACCACGCTCAACGTTAGAAGCCATGTTGAGACAGAGGGTGACTAGCCTGCCAGGCCACATACAGGTCAGTTGCAAGTTAGCTGTCTAATTTTTAATAATAGGTTTTGTCCTTCACCGACATATAAACACTGTAATTTACCTCCTGAGTGACAGTTGGAAAAAATCACTCGGGTGGGACTCGAACCCACGACCTCTTGCTTTCTAGTGCAGACATCTTACCACTGGACCACCAAGCTTGCAAATCAGTTGGCTGGTTCGAATCGGATGTAGCAGTGGGTACTGCAATGAAACAATGTCGCAAAACTAGTTAAGATGTACCATTCCTTTGCCCTGGTTTCGCTGATAGTGACATGTTGCCTGGTCTTTGCTTTTGCACCCAGTAAGAACCAAGTTTCTAAATTAAAATAAGAACTTGAATTTCATGATTGATTGCAAAGAAACATGAATTTAAAACATTTTAGAAATAGAATCAGCTCTACCCTCGGATCTCTAAGCAGTTAAATATTTGCCTAGATAATAAATAATTCTAGATAAAACCTCAAGGGATTGTTTTTGTTTGGTTGCAGAGCATTTATGTTCACAACATCATCAAGCTGTACAGTGCAATACTGATGAAACTTGAACCGGACGGAGAGAAAGAACAGATTACTGAAGTGACTCAACTCATCTCTGAGAGACTGCCGGTGTTTGCTGAGAGTGCTAACTTGGAAGTACAGGAGAGGGTAGGTGCAGACGACAAAATTCAAATTTGTATTTGAGTCAGTCTTTAGTCCCCAAAAAGCACAAGTCAGTCACAAGTCATCAAGGTCCAAGTCACAAGCTTGTAGTTAAAATTGAGAATTTTCCAAGTGGTGCTGTAAAATAAATCATATTAAAAGGCTCAAGAAATGAAGACTGTTCAAGAACAAGTTTTTAGCATTCCTTTGATAGAATTTGATACAAAGCAGCATCATTACTTAGTCAAGGCATCATTGTATTGACTTGATAACAGGCCTGCTGCATTCTGCAAATGCTGAAGTACATTAACAAGCTGCAGGAGAAAGATGTGGGCGTGGCTGAGGAGGTTGCCGCCCTCTTTGCCGGAGAACTGAATCCTGTGGCTCCTAAAGCTCAGAAGAAAGTCCCTGTACCCGAGGGGTAAGTAGCTAGAGTGAAACTATGATTGGGGGAAAAAAAATGGAAAAATAACACAAGCTTACTGTTACTTTCTTGAAATGAAATCTAATTCTATAGGTCTACCACCTGTAACGACCAGTCTGTTGAGGCCACTGTGAAATGCTCGATATTCTCAGCCTCTTTCTTCAAAAACCCTTGAAATATTTAATGAAAACGAAGCAGT
>JASAOE010000723.1:0-19067 GCA_029964075.1 Patiria pectinifera
CTCTGGTGTACGTGCGTCAGACACAAGGAACGGTGCGTGTCGACCAGCTAAATGTCCCGCCCACGAAGATGTCGTTACGCTAGGTAAAAGGGCGCCTCTTCGTTAGCATACAGGTCCGATGAAATAATGGCTCATGTAATGTAAAAATGCCCTACACTTTCTAAAAAGAAGTGTAATAATAAATTATGTTGTAATAAACCAATTGTGTAAAAAAAATTGCGTCATTCACTGCCCAATATTGAGCAAAAATTAATATTTCGCTCTGTGCCTCCTACTTCAGTCGCGCGTGTACACATGAAAAAGGGTAAAAGCCAGTACCCAACATTGACTACAAGTCCCTGCAGCGAACTTTGGAGGCAAAGATTTCTCAAATCATGGTGTTATGTACCCAAGTGATGGGTTAAAGAGAAGCTGGATATACCCCACCGCTGTGTAACAAATATTTCATTGTACTGCGTTGAAGAGTAGAATTTACCATGACATTAAGTAAATGTTACCACTGTATTAAGAGTAAACTGACGCATGCGTGACAACGTTTACCCATTGTGCACGCGTCATCAACTCATGTACAAAATGGCTGCATGCTTGTGAGATCCCTTCAGTAATTTGGGGATTTTGATGACGTGTTTCTTTTGTTTTCCAGGTAAGTCAGTAGAAATGAACTTTTATTGTTGTTTCCTCCAAATGGGATGCTGATGAGTATGAGAGATTAATATTATCGGGGAGATTAGAGAAGTAACACGCTTATTTTTGGACATTTATGTGCAACTTGGACGTCACGGCTCTGCCAGCCAACCACGATTCCATGCACATGATGCATGCGTTTCATGTACCGTGTATAGTGAGGTCAGCTGTCTCATTATTGTCCTTTAGATTTAGAAACACGGAGTAAAGTGACCGACATTTGGGGAATTGAGCCTTTGAAATGAGTTGATTGAGGGAAATTCCCAATAATCCCTGCCCATCATTTAGCTAATACACGTTCCTCTTAATAGTCCTCATGCATCAGCAACATACATTTGGGGAAATATGATCTATCTACCTTACCTGACTTTCCAACCCAGGACTCAGTTATTGGAAATCCCTCGTAATTTCTGTCTCTAGCATGCAATTCACATTGCAGAGTTCAAAGCTGAATAAAACCGCAAGGATCAACAAAGGTAATATTAAACAACTAATTCAAAAACAACTCCAAGTGATGGGTAAATTCTTGAACTCAATGGTGCAGGGTAAAAATAAGAACCCAATATCTGGGTAAGAAACTTGACACAACACTTGGGTAAAAGGAGGGCCGGGTAAAGCTTATCCAATAATTGAGTAAAAGGAACATGAATTACTCGTCACATTAGGTAAACTTCTTTTTACCTGAACTTTGTTGTGCAAACACGTAACACAATTATGGGTAAAAGTTACAGAAATGGGTACTTTTCTGCACTCAGCTGTTGAGTAAAAATAAAGTACACAAGTTGACGACCATGTTCACTTTTACTACTCGAAAAAGGCAGTGATGATTTTACCCAATATTGACGGCAACTATTTTTAGAGTGTACATTCTGATTAGCGCATGCGTGCATGGTTTACATATCACGTGGTTATCAATGTTTATGCATTCACGGGAAATCTATCTTTCTCCACTCAATGTGCCTTTTGTTTTAAGATGGCAATGATTTAAGTCTCTTTGGTTTTGTGTGCTCATGATAGCCCGCCCTGCTGGGATTGAGGTGGATCCCTCCAAACGACTGAGGGTTTCTGGCGTCATCACACAAGGGAATAAACTGGAATGGATCTCTGTTATCTTAGACCAAATTTGAGGTGTCCTACAAGCCCACACCTTCATCTAGCTACGAGTACATCAAGGAAACCAATGGTGATATCAAAGTAAGCCTACGGTATAATAATTGCTTCTATAACTACGTAAAAACTGTTATGATACTCGGTTTCTAAGGAATTCGAATTATGTCGTCAAAAAGTAAAGAAGCCCCACACAATTAGTGGCTTGACGATTATTATCAGTCACATATTTAATTTATTATCGCAAGTGGACTAGAAAAGCAACTAAAATTTCTAGTTGTACATTTAACTGAAAACTACTTCAGTATTGGTGCGTACATGTTATGAGATACTTTCGGTATTTGCATACTATTTGAGATACTTCAGTATTTGTGCGTACTTTTAGAGAGAGACATATGTGATTATTATGTGTTAACCTCTATTTTTAAACACTGTTAACCTTTTCTTCACCCCAGTTGTTTGATGGCGAGGATATCGACTCTGCTTCTACCCCACACACACTAACTACTTCAACCAGTCCATCATGGCGTCTACTGTGCGCATTCAGCTTACTCGCTTCACGCAAAGACGTGCGCTTCGGTTTGAGTTGATTCAGTGTCCCATGTATATTAGATTAATCTCGTGGATTGATAGTCATTATAGGAAAGATTCTTCATTCATTTTTTCTTGAAAGTAAAAAAATCGGGCAACATGGAACATTTTGTCTTAGGACTAGCCTATGCTTGCTTTTGGACATTAATGTGACAGATTAAAGGATTCTGCCTAAAAGCTAGCAGTTTGACCAAAATGTGGAGCCAACTGCCAACAAAAGAGAGTGGATAGCCAAGTTTGCAGAGCAATGGTTTGATTTTGCAGAGGTCGAAGCGTTCATTGTTGTTGTTTATTTATTATTTTAACTTGGTAGCCCATTCGAAGATAGCTCACTGGTCTCTCATAGGGGCCCAGAAAAAGAAGACAATGTAAAGAAATTATGATTTGAGATTTGGGAGCAAACTCAGGTAGGGACTGAAAACCCAATCTCCATATTGGCCCAGGCGGGATTCGAACCTGGGTCACAGCATTGAAGGCGAGGAATTGGTACCGTTACGCCATCAAAACTCTACACATTTTTTTACATACGCTATGTGGACATTCCTTTGTTTTCGTTTAGTTAAGAAAACTCGGTACAAAAATAACTTTTACTTAAACTGTGAAAAACTCTTTTCAACCCCAAATTTGTTTTGTTTTTTAATTTTCTTGAATGTTTTCTCATTCTGCGACGAATAACCCTAATCCCAAAATGCCTCTGAACCTGTTTTCCAGAGAGGGCGAAACGTTATGTGGACACGGCTTAGTCCACATAACGTCATGGCTTAGTCCACATATCGTCAACATGACTCAGTATAATGTGGACATGTTTTGTTCACATGTCCACACAGTGACTGTAAGACAAAACTACGCCTGTCAGTGTTTTGTCTAACTTTCTACATATTTTTGATATGCACCTTTAATCAATTTCTGTATTCGACAATTACAAATGAAAGTGTAAAGCCTGACATCTTGAATTTGATACGTATAGATAGAACTCTGTTGTCTGTGATGTGCATTGTGAAAGTGTCTCAACAGAGAATTGTGTTGATATCGCTTGGCATACATTTTCGTGGCTTGATTTTAAACAAAATAATTATTGTTGTATTTGACATTACAAGTAGGCCCTAATTAATTTAATCGTTGTACAAACAAGCAGTAGATATAATGCGTTGTAAGTCAAAACCTTCATCTAAGTATCGCATACTTTTGTAGGATTGTATTATTTTAAAGCATATTATGATTCACATTACACAAGCACTTGCAGTCATGAAAACACACATTACCTAAATGACTTTATCTTTAGCACACAATAAATTAACACCCGTGTTTGTTTTACATAGGCTTTGTGGACATTCCTTTGTTTTCGTGTAGTTAAGAAAACTCGGTACAAAAAAAATAATTACTTAAACTGTGCAAAACACTTTCAATCCCAATTATTTTTTGATTTTCTTTGAATGTTTCTCTTCATTCTGCGACAATAACCCTAACCCCAAAATGCCTCTAAACCTGTTTCCTTCCAGAGAGGGCGAAACGTTATGTGGACACGGCTTAGTCCACATAACGTCATGCTCGTCGCAATAACGTCAACTATTACTGCATTATGTGGATATCTTTGTTCAAATGTCACACATAGTGACTGTAAGACAAACTCACGTTATCTTTGGTATAAACTTAATTTTACACAGACACAACGTTGTTGTTCTTACATACTTAAGTATAGTGGCACATAAAAAAAGGTCACCAAGATTAAATGTTACGCTGCCGTAGTATGACATTTTATTATGGGTTTTAATCTAAATAGTATATGCTTTTAGGCCATTGTTTTGGAATAGTTCAAATGGTATAAAAAGTGACATGAAAGACAAAAGCAATTAAATTGATAATCACTTTCCGAAGTCTTTTTTATTAAATCTAAACACAAATCCCAGCGAATATGTTTGAGAATTTTCGAAACATACATTGAATAAACTGACATGAAACCCATGATACAGTTCAATGTTTGACGGAAAACCTGGTGAAATATTTTCTCCAGACAGTAACTTGGTTTTATAAGATGGTATTACCCTGCATGCAGAATGACCTGCTACTCTTTTGGCCCGGGTAACCGAATTTTTTGAAAAAAAAATGAGGGCCAATGACGGTCACCTTCCATCTAATCCTCATTCGACCCTTGCCAAATAAGCTAGTTCAATGAACTTTGCAGCCAGGCTACACCCAGGCCGTGTCAACAAACTTTTCGACCAGGCCTCCTGCCAAGTCTCATTGAAACATCAACAAAGCGACCTGTAACTCTGACACAGCCATCTCTTTCATAATCTGCAATACCACAGCCGCCAGTCAATTATCTTCTTGTCTGGTGCAACCGTCTGGACACTGTCTGGCACGTGGCTTTTTGTTGTATTGCTACAAGTGAATAGGGTCTTGCGTAGTGTGGAGTACCTGCTGCCCAGAGGGCAGCAGTTGACGAGTTGTTGTAAAGTTTTTGTAAACGCTGCGCAGGGTTAAGACCTTCAAAGACTGTTATCAAACGAGGTCTACTAGCGTACATGTACTTGTTCAGCAACGGTACAAATATAATGACTCACTAAAAACGTTATTACATCTCAAGTTCTACGTGTGGTCAACTCAAACCCGTACCCCATTCGAAAAGGTCCGCATTTCCAAGGTATCCTTTGCATTAACTCATTTACCTCCAACCAAACAGCCGCAAATTACTAGCGCCACTTAAGACTCAGGTGGCATATCCAGTAATTCTGTGGTCGTTTTGAGGGTGAAATCTGATAGTTTTGTTGGGTCGTTTATTATCTGTCACACTATGTCTGATATTCAACTTGGACCCTACTATCCCCAGTCCCTGCCCCAATGTTAACAAAGCGCGGGGGTCAGTAGTCCATGCATGGGACGAGGCCTTTTTTTCTTCTGCTCGTCACGCGGTCTGGTTCGCCGAATTTTATAAAACTTCACACATGTAGATTATGGTGTACAATATCGAAAAAACTTTGTTCCCTCGATCCACAGTTTGTTTGGGGAAAAAGAAAATCTGGGATAAAAACGCCGACAATTTTACATGAGAAAAACATAAGAAACAGCGCCCGCTATTGACATAGTCAGAAACCTTTTTCTCACGCAATGGTTGTCCGAGTTCGGGCCAGCCTCGTCCCCGATGCTGCCTATTTCCAAACTTAACTTGTTCCAATAGTAAACCCTAGATGAAACTCTTTCCTGTGTCTAATTAGATGTAATTAGCTAGTAATGAATTTTGTCGAAGTACTTGGTATAATATTCGCAAGCGTACCCAGTGCATTGTTTTCGCGTCGTTCGTCGCATGCTTCTCGAAAATGCTAATTTTCCTTTCAATTTAACCATATTAATATGAAATGTGAGTACTTGTATGTGTCTTGATAAAATCGTAATGATTTGATTTCAAAATCGTGTTTTCATGCTCACGCCGTGCTCGCAGCACTTGCGAATTATTCTGTTTGCCCCGAGCCGCGTGCAAAAATAAGCGTAATGTGTGGCATGTCGAGCTATGATTGTTTCTGTTGCAATACGTCTGTAAAAAAATCCTTGCCAATGCAAATGATCAATACCAGTGAAATAGTGATGGTGAGCATGCTGCTCGACGCCTGGGGACCAGGAACCAATTCACGTGGTCTGGTTCTTGACGCGAGTATTTTCGTTGTTCTCGCGCTCGGCGGAATTGAACACGACCCACGAATAATGCACTCGGAACAGGATCTCACACCACCTACCTGTCGGGGTTTGCAAGAATGATATACGCGTGTCATCAAGAACAAGACCCGCCCGAACTCGGCCAATAAGTGCTTGCTAGATGATACTTCTTTCATAATTATATTCTAGATTTTTCTTATTTTCATCGGATGCCAAAATATCTTCGTTACAACATGAAATGATGAAAAAGTTTTAAATTTAAGATCGAATATTTTGTATTTGCTACATAAACATCGATTGCAACCCCATATCAGAATAATTTTGTGAACTCTTATCTGAGGGTAGCATGTTTTAGCAAATAATAGAAGTGCGTGGCATCTGGTGGATGGAGCATCTGAATTTCTGCAACATCTTTCAAAAATGTTATGCCTGATTTTTTTTAAAGTAATGAAAATTTGATGCAGCCTCAAAAGGAAGCGGCCCGTTGGGGTTTAATGGTGGTTCACGGAATGGATGGAACAACAACTAAACATGAATCGGTTCTTAAAACAATATTCAAAATAATAAAAACGGTAAGACGGTTTCAGCTGAAACAAACTGCAGATGTAATGCTGCCACTCAACTTAGCTTCCAAACAGAGAATATACATTAATTTTCTCTTCTTAAAGTTTGCAAACAGAAGTAGGCCCTTCAATTTGATGAGACTTTTGGCAGGTTATACAATTATTTAATCGGCCTGTGATGTATACAGGTGCTCATATAGCTTGTTTTGTCAGTTGAAAATAAACGAGTAATGCTCGTTTAGTACAGAATGAGCTGACTTATGTCATCTAAATACCATTCTTCTTGTGAGGGTAAAAATTGTGCAGGTTTAAATTGCCCCCCCCCAACAAAAATAAATAAATAAATGAAATATAATTAGATTATATTAAATAAATTACTATTTGTATTTCTTTAGGTGATTACTTAAAAACCACATTGTGCCTGGAATATAAAAAAAATACCAAAAACAGTATTTGCAGTTATTTCCGTCTTTATATTAATGAGGATTAAAAAAAAAAAGTATAATCAAAAATCAAATCAACTTACCGGTAGGTACATGTATGAGAACTTGAGATGTCATTTTTGAGTGGTTTCGAATTAAGACGCTTAAACTTATCTGATACATGTATATAACCCCCTTTCAAAATTCTGCAACACTGCTACTGAAAAGGGGGGAAAGTCTCGCCTATTTATGGCCATTTTCTTTTCTACAAATCTCCCCCCCCCCCCCGAAAAAAATAATAAAAAATAAAAATATTGGGAACAGAATTGAAGGATGTTGCAGAACTGAAAGATGTTACCCTGAAAATCTCATCCCGGGTACGGATTTAACCATACCAATCAGTTGTTATGTACATGTAGCTAATACATAACATTCGATCTTAAAAATTGATCATTTCAAGTTGGACAAACTGTAATGAAAATGATTGGGCATCCTGATGAGAAATAATGACAAAAATATAGATTATGCTTGTAATCTAAAACTTGAAAGAAGTATTATCTGGCAAGCACTCATTGCGTGCGAAAAGATTTCTGACTGTGTCAAGAGAGGGCGCTGTTTCTTATGTTTTTCCTCATGCAGAATTTTCGGCGTTTTTATCCCAGATTTTCTCATTCCCAAACAAACTGTGGATCGGGGAACAACGTTGTTTTTTTTTAGATATGGTTCATCATAATCTACATGTCTGGAAAGTTTTATAAAATTCGGCCGACCAGATCGCCTATCTTGAAAACTAAAGCGTTTTCGGCCTCTCGTCCCACGGACTATAGGGACCAAGTTACTCGGGCTAGCTACTCGGTCTAGCCCCACTTGGTGCGGGCCTGCCTAACGAGTTTACTTCAATGTTGTGCACAACTCATCAGAAAATACAGATGTTATAATTTCCTTTACATCATAAAACTATTCTCGTTTGAAAATCAAGTCATAGGTCTAACCACTCACCCGAGATCACAGTCAACTTTACAACCGGGGTTCCAGTAAAATATTGAGAGGTCATACGCAGCTAGCTCATGCGCGGGGGGACGCCTCCCTAAAAAAAAAAACACTTTTGATTGCCCCCCCCCCCCCGCCCCGAAAAAAAGTAAGCAAACATAAAACACGACGCATAATACGTAAAAAACAAAAACAAACAAACGGAGAGTGCAGTACAGATGGTCGAACTTAATCAGAGAAAGTTGGAGGTAACCAGCGTCCATTCTGCTGATGAACGACGCAACCGAGTCCATACCAGAATTGGTATACGTAATTCCAATAACCATTACGCCTTTTCTACCACTATCCATTCATAAAGGTTAATGTGGCTTATCATCCATCGGGCACGCATCGAAGTAGCCAAACTGATGGCCAGTCATTCAACTCTCGCATACAAATGAAGAGTTGGTTATTTTGTTGACATCTTCCAGGTTTGGTATCAGTGGGTATCATTAACCTTAGAATGTAAGACCTAACTTTACGCTTTCACTTCAAACTTGTCACTCCATGAAGGAGGGGTTTATTTCGCCGCGACATAAACTGAAAGGAGCTCCATGACTTCAACAATTATTCTGTTTCTTCTTTTTCTTTTTCTTTCTTTCTAATTTCCTCTCAGTTCAAAGTATTCTTCATAAGGTCAGTTGTTTCCTAAACTGCAGCTTCCTTTGAAAGGCTGGATGAAGATGCTTAATAATTTCATCCGGACGCGACGTCGTCCAAATTCAATGTTTTTAAAACTCGCCTACAATCAAACACATATAGTGTGTATTTGTAATAATAAGTAATGTTGCGTATAATCATGTGGAAGACATAGACGAATCCTGGCACATGATACTCTCACGGGCCCCCTTGACTAGGCGAAGGCGTTGTATATAGCTATTGTACAAAGCGACTTTTCCATTACGTACCCTATTATCTGAACAATAGCTAGATTTCGCCACTGAGGGGGGCCTTCGTGATAGAAGTGATAGCGTGCCAGGATTGGACTATGGGCGCAATGCCGCCGTCGATTATTAAGGGTATACCGTACTTTGTCTGAGTTTACTCACTCATTGGCTAGTGGTATGGCGCCACGTTCTTCATGCTTGGTTTACTCAAGCTGGTAACAGACTTGTCTTGATCAACTTGAGTGCGAGGCACTCAAACGTTGATTTGATTCTGGTTCTTTCCTGCGATGTCGCAACCGATTTTATTTTTGGTGAAAAGCTCATTTATTTAAAGTGACTTTGTCCACCCAATTTATGCAATCCGTTAAAGCCCTGTGATGTAACGTTGAAAGGTCAGTACTCTTGTTCAACTCTCGTAGCAAGTTTCAGTCTGGCGCGAACCTATGTAAACAGACTCAGCATTGTTTCTCGGTTGGTGTAGATGAGCACAGCCAACGAATTTTGTCCGCAAATTTAGTAGACCAGATTTGTGGAAGTGAATAATCATGTCGCAGTTCGTGGCAATTGTGTCATTCTTTGCAACCATCAGTGTTAAGATTGCTCAAGTCGGTGAAATCGTCCCCTTTTCGCCGAGACCCTTGAAAATCTCCCCTCCTTGTAAAACTAGGAGTTTTGTATTGTTTTTTCTCTTTATTTGGTCTTTTTTCACGGGGTCATGCAGAATCGGTTAACAATAATAGGAGTTACAGCTCGTTTCCTGCAAAATAGTTTCGCTCTTCTCCGCAGTCTGCATGGGCCATTCTTTTAATCCGATATTTCCCCTTTCGTTTAAAATTAATTAAACTATTATTGCCTCTTCTCAACAGATTTCTCTTTTGCAGGCTAGTAAAGTCATGGCCCTTATTCACGATTTGGCTATTTTTGTCGAGTTCCCTGAATGTATTTCATTAATTGTTAACTGTTGAATGGGATGGCGCCAGACTTTTATGCACTCACAATGCTGCCTTTTTTAGTGTCATATTTTTTTTTTAATATGGCTTTAAACATTAGGGAACGTTTAATTACAAATGTTAAATTATTCATTGAAGCAGACTGGAATTTATCAAACATTAATTTGTTAACGTTCAATTCAATATGGCCGAATCGTAAATAAGGCCCAGTCACCTTAGGTTTAAAACGCATGCCAACATTTCGCGTGTTGTCATGTGAATTGTAAATTAGATTTCACGGTGGGAAGCGTGGCTTCACTATAGCTTGCTTATACACGCTTTGATGGTGGTCACAATGCTGAAGGTTGCGGGTTTGTGTCTGCGCAATTTGTTTTCTTGAATTGTGTTTATCAAGTCTTACTGATTTGTAAAATAATTCCTATTTTTTGGCTGACTCATGGCTCCAAAGGATATTTTTTTTAAGGGAAATTAAGTCCGAGAACCACTCCGGTACACCAACTGATATATATGCACATCGTGGTCATTGGCTATACTTGGTTGCAGAAGAAAAAAAATTGCGAGCCGGAGGGGCCGTTGCACAACGAAACGGAGCAAAGCCTCTGGCGGGCTGGGGGGGGGGCGTGCTCACAAAGCCCCCCCCCCCTCAGGTTGCCTTCTTGTTACAGTTTTGGGAACACATTCATATAAGCGGTCATTATAGTACAGGAAATCCTTGCGATTTTCAGAATGAACTGAATGTTGAAGTATTGAAGATTGCCAAGATTATCGGTCACTCAGTCGTATACGAATCTGTAGGAAATGTTACACTCTGATTATGAAACTTTGATATGCCAAGTTTTAAAAACAAATGTGGTTTTCGACAATCCAAGCTTTCTTGTCTCTGGATCGTGTGGTTTCAATAGAAATATCTTACTCCTTAACCTTAATTTCAAGACAAAATTATCACCTCCAAGAATATTGCAGTGAATGTGTTCTGTGTGCCTAATTCGATAGTTCTAGTATTCATGGACTGTGCGGAGAGCAAGGCGAGGGTTTGTTTCTTCGGTCAACCACCGGAGCTGGATGCAGCAGACATGCACCAATGGATGGCACAGTTCATGGAGTTAGTACGGGAAGGATGCCCAAGACATTGCAGTGCATCTGGAGCATCAAATGAGGATCATTTCGCCAAGGAAGGCATGTTATCACAAATTACACTTTCATTGTAAAGAAAAATACGGATATTTTACGATCTTAATAAGCAGCATGCCCTGAGAAGCATCTTCTTTTTGTTTTTTTTACAGAGCACATATTTTTTTCCGGGGGGAGGGGGCACAACCTGATAAACCTTCTTGTTCTAGCTTCGGAACGTTCCGTCCGATCGGCATTAACATTTGGTGGAGTTCTCTACTTTTATCAGCGGTACAAAGATAAATTGTGGGATACCCATGGTCGCCATGGTAACCAATATAGATAAACAGCCTGAGTCGGATGTAGGCACTTTTTGATGGAACACAATTATCCTTACTATAATTCCAGAAATCTCTGTGTGTGTGGGGGTGGGTGTGTGTGTGTGTGGGTGTACAGGCATTACATTCACTGTGTGGACTTCCGAACAAAAGAGGTCCACATAAACCAGGTAGAGGAGACGCTGTGTGGACTTGGGCAAGTCCACACAGTGTTTCCCCATTTCTGGAAAACAAGTTTAGAGATATTTTTGGGTTAGGTTTATCCGTAGCAGAATGAAGAGAAACACTAAAGGGAATCATAGAAAAAAATTGGGTTGAAAGAGTTTTCACAGTTTGAGAAAAAAATTCAGCCAAGGAAACTAATTCTGGTTAAAATAAGAGCATTTTAAAACCTCACTTTCAAAATTGAACACTTCACTACACGAGAACAAAGAAATGTCTCCACAAGGATACAAATTTTAGAATAAGTGTGTGCGTGTGTCCGTCTGTCTGTACGTCGATTATCTCCAGAACCGGGCGCCGTATGAAGTTGAAAATCGGCGGGTGTATTGCTCGGGATACCAGAATGTGCAGTGGCAAGTTTGAAGTGGTTTGGACCAGCGGTTCTCGAAAAAGCTGTAAAAAAACCACAACACTCAAAAGCAAATTCTAATCGAAATGGGGCCTTACACACACGTATTTTGTACATGTATGTACACAACACAATAAAAATATAACATTCGAAACTTTCTGACGGCTCATGATCACTTGGACATGCACTCAATGACTTAGCCAAAAAGACAGTGTGCGTGTGGGTACTGACCTTACTCAAGGTCACCTTGGGGTACATTTACACAAGACACTCAATCCCGTGTCCGTGGTAACAGAACTACATGTAGCAACACGTGGTAACAATCAGATCAGAATCAAAGTGGGATACAATGAATAAGTGGGGGATGGCGATAAAACGGCCTCATCAAGAGTTTGCTTAAAATCATGAACTGAAACTACTTCAACATAAATTACAAGGAATATAAAAAACACGAATGACACTTGAAGCAAAAATGCAGAATTATCAAGTACTAGTTATATACAACTATCTAACTGACCGAGGCAGTTATTCTGAAATCAGGCAAGGATTAGGGTTACATGAAAATTGGTCAAAAATTTACGATGAATTCAGTGATAAAAAAACCTACATCGTTTAACGGTAACAATAAGAATTGGAAAATGAATAAAAGGGATAATAGAGCAAAAATCTACATTATTATACAATAGAGATACAGCATACATAGTGAATCAAAATTTGGCAATCAGATTATCAATGGCTGCAACTCATGCTGGATGTGAGGCTGTCTCGAAATTATCCATAGGCGGGACAATTCGTATGCTATCACAATCGTCAAAATTATATACAAATGGATTATACAGAAATAAGAAGAACATCGGCTTACCTGTATCAACAAAGCACGTTTGCAAATGATGCGAGAAGGAGTTGGGAACGTCTCTCACAAGAAAATGACTTATGGGAAGTCCGCGCACTCGTTCCTAGGCTAACTTATCAAAAGTGCAAAGGGTAGCACTCTAAGTCTAAGATATTCTCGCATCGAGGTCTTCTTCGCTTCTGAAGAATTGAGGTGGGGCAAGGGTTTCAAAACCCCTACTGATCACGCGCTCGGACATGTTTGGGAAAACTTTCCAATTGGTCAAAAAGCTAAAATAATGATATCATCTTCGGAAAAGCCAATCAGAAAAGGAGTAGTGGGCTAACATTCTTGAGGGAACGTGGCCAGCTTGGGATTGACCAATCTGGTCCTCCTTTTTATGACTCAATGGTCAGCGTGATCGAACTTCCTTGAATTGAAACAATGGAAACTGCGAACTTTGGAAGGAAAAACTTAGATCCGTGGAGTGACGCAATGTCTAAGATGTCCTTCTGAACAGGACGTGGTCAGCGCGGAGGAGGCCCGCTTACTAAGAATTCCAACCACACACCGTGGGAATGGGACACACAACTTGTCGGACCAAATTTTAAAATGGTTCCAAATTTAACAGGGTCCGACAAATGGAAAGGATGCTGGCACGCGCGCGTGCATTGTAGGGCGATACCATTGTCCAGTATGGGTGAATAGCACTGCATACCCTGTTTCCGTATGTACACGTACGTGGTGGCTACACGGGCACATTATTTGTGCAGTCGACTGCGCGATCATTGTAGGCGGTCGACTGAGCAACCTCACTGCAGGGCGATACCATATTGTCAAGTAGGGGTAAATATCAGCGCCTGGGGATGACGACATTGTGTGCGTTTAACCTGCGAGTGTGCGTTCAACTTGTGGAAGCATTGAATAATGTGCGTTGTTTGCACGAGCTACAATTCTCAACTGCCCCTTCCAAACAGGCACGTTTTCGACTGGCACAGTCTTTCTTAAATATAAGACATGGTTTTCCGGGACCACTAAAGTTAAACACTACATTTTTGCTACCTCTAAGCACAGGTGCACCTTTTCGAAGCGAATGCTGTCTTTATTGAAAGTGTTACCAAATGATGAGTTTTCATCCATGATTTTATGTTGATATTGACATCAGATAGTTGTCAGCGACTGGGTCTTGAAGACGGCAGCATTCCTGATGAGCGCATCCGAGCATCAAGTGAGGGTGACTCTACGCCTGCCGCCATGGGACGACTGAATGGACTGTCGTTTTGGAGTCCGTTATACGGGTAGGTACCTGCTCCCCTGGGTTCATTGAGAGGTTGGGTCTTAGTCCAAGACATGATTTTGACTTTTCCGCCCTAATTTAGCCGGTCTCGATCCCTGACAAGCGCCGGCCCTCCCCTGAGCTAGCTGAGGGGCGTCGTACAAACTCTCATGATCTTGGAAACTTGATTGGACCGTCGCATCATGCTATACGTCGCTGCTCCCATGGGTTCATTGCGCGATTATTCCTGATGACGCTTAGGTCAGGTAACAGCTAGTAATACATTGCATTACAACTATTTGTCACTTGACTAAAACGGAAAGAATGCCTCCTTTTCTCGAAAATGTCCGAAGTTTGCCAAATTCATTTCGTCGACAATCGGATAGCGCCCGGGTATTGTTGAGTCTAATACAGGTTTTATGAACTGCCTAATTGCTTATTGAAACTTTAAAAAATGATTTGATAATTTATACTCATTGCTTGCATTTAGAAAACTTGAAATTCAACGACGATTTTGTGCAACAAGTATGCACTCGGATCATTTACGAGAGGCGAACGTTTTGCTGTGTCATGTGCTATTTTGAATTTGACGACCGTTACCGGGATTTGCCAAATCTCGGCGTGGTCTCCATTCGACGCCGCCTGCCCAACAGTGCTTTTCGGGTGCCTAACTTCCGGATTTCAGGTCAACATTAGTCAATGTTTTCTTACAGAAATATCAAACTGCATATGATGACTGTATGATAATGAAGCAAGTGATTTTATTTAAAATTCGATCGGAACATTAAAAGCTAAAAGTGATAAAGCGAATTCGGTAACGAAGCCGAGCTTTAGAAAGGGCTGTCAGTGTCGTCATGTTTATGTTTTTAGACACGGAGGCTGCCTGACCTACAACGAATAACAAATCATTTTATTATTTTTACTCACTTACTGTATTATATTCAATTGAAGACACAATGCAGCATTTTGTTTTATTCATAGTTTTATTCATTTAAGAACTTGTTTTATTGTTTTATTTCTGTAAAGTTTTACCTAGTTATGATTTATTAAACATTGTTTTTAGTGTGTCATATTTAATCAGTTGGAGAGCCCTCGACAGAAACCATGTTTCTTTTGGGGTGATCAGCGGGAGCTGGTTAAATATTGTACCGTGTATATTTTGTCTTAAATGTGCGTGTGTTTCTGTGTATTTAAAGATATAATCCATCATTTGTTATTTGTGCATTTTGTTCATTTGAAGCATACTGATCAACTAACCTGATGAAGTTTCAGATCAGCTGCAGCTGTATTTTCCGAGAAAACAGCATTCTAGGATCTTAATTTCAAATCAAAAGTTGTTCGTGCGCTCAGAGTATACTTGCGTTAAAACGAGTAGCATGCTCGAACACACCCGATCAGCGATGTTATTCCGAAGCAGCCTCGACTCCATGGGCGCGTGCGCGTTCCTAAGTTACACTTGAGATCGCGCAAGGCATGATGGCGCAGCAAGATCTCGTACCCATGGGAACGAGGTTGATCCCGAATGTCCTCGGGTCATTGAAATACAAAACTGGCTTTATTGTCAGGTCAGGGAACAAGAATAGTCGATCCCTGACAAGCGCCGTTTAACCACCTCGGCGCTGGGGCGCTACCGACAAGATGATCAAATTCCGTCTCGGGAAGTTTGACACTGAGTTGAGACCCTGAAAATGTCCATGTAACCCTTTACGCGCGCTTGAGATACTCGGAATCTTATTTACGTGTCGCGCGCGCACTGCCAACATGTCCAACAGTGGATTTGAGTAATCCTTCTGACTATACCGTCTACCACCGCCGCAGTTTGACGGCGTTTTGTATCAAACTGGCTGAATATGAGGAACGAAATGACAATTTCAGCCTTGGACCAAGACTAAGCTGGTGGCAAGCTTTTGCCACTTGAGCGGATCCTCACCGACTAAACTAATTTTAGTAATAACGTTTCGCTACTAGGTTAACGTCGCTTTGTTATTATCATTATTATATACATTGTGTATACCATGAAAGCAGAAAATATTATCTTTGAAACATTAATGGTATTAAATCAGCTCCACTGGCGTGGTTTACATATCACGTGGTTATCAAAGTAATTTTACGGGAAAACCCATTGTCATCACTTAATGTCCCCCTTTTTTCGATGAAGCTGATTTGTTTTCTGTTTGTTTTTGTTTTGGTGCTCATAATAGTGAGTCCTGTTGGATTGAGGTGGATCTCCTCCAAACGACTAGGGTTTCTGGCGTCATCACACAAGGAAATAAACTGGAATGGACCTCACATCTTGTGACCGAATTTCAGGTGTCCTACAAGCCTACACCTTCATCTGTCTACTAGTACATCAAGTAAACCAATGGTGATATCAAGGTATAGGCTTACAGTATATAAGTGCTTCACTAATTACGTAAATCATTTAATTGATATTGAGCTATATAGATCCAGATATATGTGAGTTTCGAAAAAATGAGATTAGTGTTTTTTAAAAAAAAAAAACCACCACACGAGCTACTTGATTAACAACAATCCACCTCCAAATGCTTGGCAAAGCCTGAAGTAATTCGGTCGTTTCACAATGCAGTGCGCCACCAAGAGTTTGCCCGTGCATTGTGGGAGATGGTCGACAAATTTGCAGCGCGGGCTATTTGAAATTGTTAGTTTGCCCATGGAGGTGGAATTAGGTGGTTCGCCCGGCCAGTAGTTTCGTAAGCGTATGGTTCGAGTATCTGTTTGCCCTTTTCTTTCACTTTTTATCAATATGGTGTTTTTTTGTAACGTGGCAGAACGCTTTGCCCCAATCTTTAACAAACTAGCTCAAGTTGTCTACTGGTACACGTTAAAATGGGCCGTGTTTTGCCCACCGGGCCGTGTTTTTGTCCAACTTGAAAAGTGGACTCTCTATGTCAAACTCTTGGTGGCGCACTGCATTGTGAAACTCCCAATCCCAAGCAGAATATAAAAGTAACTTCATCGTTCTTATAAGATTTTTGTTTAAGCAGTTAATTCCCACATCGTTTTCTAATGTTTTCTCTTCTTTTTAGTTGTTTGATGGCGGGGATGTCATCTCTGCTTCTACCCCACACACTAACTACTTCAACCAGTCCATCATGGCGTCTACTGTGCGCATTCAGCTTACTCGCCACTACGGTAGACGTGCGCTTCGGTTTGAGTTGATTCAATGTCCGATGGATTAATTCAATGTGGATTGACATTCATTAACCTAAAAATGATCCCTGGTACACTGTTGTTTCTTTTCAAAACAAAATCAGAAAACGGAACATTTTGTCACCGTTTTCACAAAGGGACAAATTTCATGAAAATCGTCTGTTTTTCGAAATTTTGGTTTTTGGTGAAAAGGAATAAACATATCAATATCTACAACCTGGTGAAGCTATACTTTCAAAAAATTATTTAGAATCCCAATTTACCTAATTAACGAATGGGCGAATTTGCCACAAGTGCCGTTTTGCGTCATGAAGGCGAATTTGCGCACTCTATGGTATTAATAAACTTTCAGTAAATAAATACATTGTAATACAATGAAGCGTTATCACGAAGGGGCAAATTTCAGGCGCGTGCAATAAAAAGTTTTCACGAAGGGGCGAATTTTAAGGCGCACGCGTAGTGGGGCAAAATCTGCGCATACTGTACAAAAAATGCATGACTCAGACCGCAGAAGGGCGAAATCTGCGCGTACTCAAGCCCGGTTTATACTTCACGCGAAAGCGAAGCGAATTTGACGTCACGAAGCATTCGCTGCGAAATTCGCCCGAGTTGAAATATGTTCAACTTTTACGAATTCGCAGCGCGAATACTTGCCAAAACGTCACAAATTTGCGTTCGCTTTCGCTTTCGCGCCGAGTATGAACCGGGCGTCACTTTAGCGTTTTCACGAAGGGGCGAATTTGCTAATTGGTCGCTTTTTCGTTTTCACGAACAGCCATTTTCTTCATTGATCAATTCTGCAAAACTAATCACCAATTTTTCTCAATTTCTTTTGCACACTGTTTCCTTCTATATTCTGTTCTTTCAGTTGTTTGATGGCGGGGATGTCATCTCTGCTTCTACCCCACACACTTACTACTTCACCCGGCCATCATGGCGTCTACTGTTCGCATTTACCTTACAGTATACATTGGTAAACGTGCGCTTCAGTTTGAGTTGATTCAATGTCCGATGGATTAATTCCATGTGGATTGATATTCATTATAGAAAAGATTCCTGCCACACGATTTTAAAGAAAAAGGAGGAATAAATGTGAGAAATTAAAGCGATTTTCAATAGTACCCTTGAACAAAGACATTGAAATAACATTCGACCACCAACATAGGAAAGGGTAGCCCGGTTGGTAGCGCACTAGAGGTCGCAGGTGCAAACCCCGCTCCAGACAGTTCTTTTGGTTCAACTTTCTACTCGTTTTTATATGCACATATAAACAATTTCATTTTGTGGTTTATTCGAAAAGTTAAAAAATGAAATAACATAGTAACTTTCTGTGGAATCATATAGATAGAGCAAACAGGTGCAGTTTGGTGTCCGTGTTGCTCATTTTTAATGTACGTGACAACGGTGAATTGTTTTAATATCGCAGAGATTTCGTGGTTTGATTTATAATTAAATGGTTGTGTCGATAAATAGTTCGACAGTACAAGTGACTTTAATCAAGCTGTACTAACATGCAGTAGATGCTATGTGGTTCAACTCTTCATTTAGGATCATAAGCTTAATGTAGGATTTTAAAGCATTTTCAAGCTTCACATTGCACGCTCTCTTGCACTCATGAACCCACTCATACAGCAGCAGCAGCAGCAGCAGCAGCACCACTACCAGCAGCACCACCAGCAGCACCACCACCAACAGCAGCAGCAGCAGCAGCAGCAGCAGCAGCAGCAGCAGCAGCAGCAGCAGCAGCAGCAGCAGCAGCAGCAGCAGCAGCAGCACCACCAGCAGCACCACCAGCAGCACCATCACCAACAGCAGCAGCAGCAGCAGCAGCAGCAGCAGCAGCAGCACCAGAAGCAACAGCAGCAGCAACAACAACAACAACAAC
>JASAOE010000724.1:0-25000 GCA_029964075.1 Patiria pectinifera
TTAGACAATGTGCGCAAATGCTATCCGAAAACTTCCCATAGAAATACACACGTTCCATACCGGATGTGATTTCTGTTTCATTACGTACCATGTGGACAAAATTTCGAGCTTCGCATAATGCAATCCGACCGTTCGTGATTCGAAACGGAGCCTGAGCAAGTGACGGCAATTGTAAATTTAGAACACATATAAGTTTTAAAGAATTTCCTACAACGAAAAAAATCTCTAAACTGGAATAAAAGAGTAATGAATCAGTCTTAATGGCCGTTTCAAACCTTGCAGAGTCATGACCGTGATGACAAGCAGGTCACAGGTCACGCAAAATCCAACCAATCAGAGCGTGAATTCTTCAGAGTACCCCAGCGTCCTGTTTGCAGGGCGGGGGGACGAGCGAAAACAAATTGCTGCATGTACACTTCTCACGTTGACGGTAAATGGCGCTATGTCAAAACTCATGAGATCGCCAGTGATAGAGGGCAGTGCGTTCAAGAGGGGGAAATCCCTTGTAGTTTTCCCAACTTTCTCTTTGTAATTGTGGAGGAAGTACTTGGGCACGGAGGCCACAATAACGACTGTACAGAATCACTTCGAAGGAAATGTACTCGTGAATCGAAAGTATGCACCCAAAATTTACAGTGTCATTGCTTTACAGTGTCATTGCTTTACACAATGTTCACGTATATAAAGTATACATTCCAATGCGGGAAGGTCTACTGGAAGTTTAATTAACAGTTACTTTTTTTCTCCCCAGGAAAATGACTGATGACCGTCAGGAAAGTGTAAGATCACGTGGTCATGGGAGTCGCGGGGGGGGGGGGCGCTTGCCCTCCCTAAAAAAAGAAAAACAAAACAAGAAGGAGGCGAGTGACAAAGTCAAGTTGCTGTTGATTTAATGTACATTTTTTTTTAACATGGGCGTCCGCAGGGGTGTCAATGGGGGTGCAGAGGGCAAATGTCCCCCGCCCACTCTCCAAAAATTGATAAATTTAGAATATGTTAGAGAAAGTACAAGGATTTAGGGAAATAATGCGCTTTGCCCGCCTCTCGAAAAATAATGGCTGTGCCATGCACGTGGTCTATATGTTTCTCCAAAACTTTAGGTCAAAGAATTATCACACAATTCCATCAATGTACCAGTGGATCAGATCGGGAAGGTTTGTCCATCAAGTGGACAAGTTAATGTATTGATTTCAAATGCAGAAAACATGTAGCCGTATTCTATAAATGTATTTCTTCCTCAAGAACAAAAAGGAAAATGAAAGGTTTCATTCGTGAATAAATAATGATCTCACTGTATTCCGGATTTAAGCATGGGCCTAGCAGGAAGTTTGAAATAACTCTTCAAAAATAAACACAAATCAACTTTCATTTTGCACACTGCAATAATATTCCATTGTGTAGGTCGCACGGACCTCTAATACAAAATCATCTGTGGGAACAAAACATATTCATGAGCACGCACGCGGGAATTTACAGATGTTGTGAATCCCAAAGGGACCCTGGAAAGCGTGGCCGTCGCCAGGATTTTTCTACAGGGGGGCAAAACATATTTTTCCCAAAAATTCCTGTATTTCTCAACATATTCTCGATTTCTCAGTTTTAGAGGGGGCAGGGACACTTGTCCCCCCAACCCATTAAATTTACACCACTATGACTTCGCGCCTCTCTTCATTTCCCCCCCCCCTTTCCCCCCTTTTTTCCCCTTCTTCTTTTTTTTTGCTTTTCCGGGGCAGCGCCCCCTGCCCCGCGACGCCCATGCTGGAAAGATGAGAATTCAACAGATACCCTGGAAAGATGGGCCTTCACGACCTCAAGAGGGCGCTTCAATCGGTACAAAATCGAGCAAGTTCGGGTGGGTGACGAGAGCTGACTAGACTTAACCATAGTCGATATAGATGTCACTCGAACGCTGAATGGGGAGACAAGCGTTGAGTTTGAAGAATTCCAAGCACGCGCCCCGACGAAGAGGAGCAAGTTTGCGATCACAAAACGACACTTATTTGCCAGTAGCTCAGATCCCACTTGTGGGACCTCGTGAATAATTAATGAGCTTTGCCCTGCTCGGTCTCCTGATTGGTCCATTTTTTTTTCGCCCAGCCGGAAGCTGTTTATTCAATCAACTTAACTTGTTAATGCACTTCAACATTTGGGATGCCGTCATTTTCTCGATATCAACAACTCTCGAACAAAATGTCCTCACCCCTCTTTTTCTATTCAAATCGCAGACAAGAGAGAGAACAGAGCTTAACCAGTGACTACGCTACCGAATGATAATTACGAATGAATAAATGTAGGCATAATCATTATTAGAATAAATTGTTACTTCCCTGTCGTACATAAATATGTGACCCTGCCAAACTGCTGTTCATCCCGTATTCTTCAGAAGGGTCATAATTAATATGTCTTACATAAATCCATAATGTATTTTATCTTTGAACGTAATTAACGTTTGCAAATACCTACATTACGTTGAACATACTGTATATACGTTGAAGGAATGTATTTTTCTGAAATGGAAATGGCTTTTTTTTTTACTGATAAAATTATCTTGTATTTACTCCTTCACCAATGCACACGAATGCGTAAAATTAGAAATAAAAAAAAAGGAAAATCATAAATGGGGCATACTCGAACTCTTGGACTAATTTGGATTCATCATTCGATAGAAAACAAATGTGTTTAAGACACTCAAAGGACCGTCGTCATAGGCAGCGGTGGTGGAATACTTTTTAAAGTTGAGGGGGGAGCAAAGCCCTGCCAGTGCCGGCTGGCCGTTGCAAATTGGAAGGGGGGCGGGGGCTGGGCTTTGGCTTGACCTCATTCATCAATAGGGGCGCCCTTTTCCAAGAGTGCTATTGTGGGACCTACCAAAACTGGGAGGGGGTATGCCCCCTCCCCCTCAGTGGAAAAGTAGGGAAGGGGGAATGCCCTCAGTGGAAAAAGTGGGGGCCAATGCCCCCCCCCCTCCCGGTTTCGCCGCTAGTGGTCATAGGTCAGGATGGGAGTGGGGATCTTTTTAACAAGGGGACAAATTGAAGAATTGATTTTAATGGACAATACTTGTCGCCATATTAAATAAATTTTAGTCTTTCCTCAAGAACAGAGGAGAGGAGTAACGAAAGTTATTGTTATCCGTAAAACAACAATGATCTTATTGTATTCCGGATTTTTAATCATGGGTCTATAGAAGGAAGTATAAACACGAATAAACACAAATCAGCTTTCACTTTGCAATTTTGCAAAGTGCAATAATATTCCATTGCCAATTGTGGGCGAAGAACATCATTGAAACTTCCTTTATTTTTTTTCACCCCAAGTTCCTCGTTCCTACAATGCAAACACGCTTAATTAACCGTAGCTCCCAAGAGAATCAGTCATTTGGTCGTTGGAGCAGGTTGGTCGTCATGGAGGACCGTCTCCATTTCATCTTTTTGTTTCTTCTGCTGGGACCGTTTACAGGTAGGCCCGAGTTATTCTATATATCTTGTTTCTAGGATGTCGACTCGGGCATTTTTACAGCCCCCCCCCAAAAAAAACATGCTACAGTGGTTGAAGTACATAGTGTAACCGCCATTTTTGTATTACTTCGAATTATGTATTTGATATTTTTTCCGTTACGAACATTTTGTGCAGAACTGACTGGTGGTAAAAAGACCACGTCAGACTTGTTCACCTGTTTCTAAACGCACACGGGTCTATTCATTTAATTCCGAATGGCTATTCACTGGAAGTCTTGTAATGTTTCTGGTCTACACAATGGCCCAGATTGAGCACATTCATGGGCGTTATGGGTGTAATCCTATACGATGGCACTGCCCAGCTCTCAAGTGGCAGTCAGTGAGTTAGTGAGTGAGTCATTGAGTCACAAAGAGGACACTTTTTACGGCCTCTGGAACGAGCACAAACCCTCGATAACAGCAAATCTTTTTTTCTTCAGGTTTAGGAAGGGTCTATCATGTAGTGTTCACTTAGATTTCAATTGCTTGGAATAATTTGTATGTACATTGAAAGTGTCTAAACATCTCCACTTGAACGAGGGAAACCGCTTCCTCCGCTTTGTGCAGCCGAATATTGCTTGTGTTTGTAAAGCGTTGCACGCCCCGTATGGGCCGATTGAGTGTACATTTTGTGATGTACGAAATCGCTTTGCTTTGCAGGTGTTTCAGCCGTCGTTGATTTCACCTGTATCACCAAGCCCCGTATTGATATCGACAGTGAAGACACCTACATCGCCGCCTATCTGAATGGCCGTGATGCTGAGCTGTCCTTTGCTCGTACGACGTTCACGCGTACTGGTACCAGTACTCACGACCCACCACCAACGTTACAGCTACCTTTAAACAGTTCTGAAACACCCATGCCTTCGGAAGGAAATCAGATCTCCATTCTTCGATTGCCGGCAGCTGGAGGAAAGACTAGGATTGGAGCATTTGCCTGTAAATCCACCAGTGATGGCATCAGCATTGGTACCGTCATCATGAGCAAAAACGGTAGGTGTATTGAATGACATAGAAGCACATTACATGGTTCAAATAGGATGAAATGATCATTGTCGACAGCAATATGGTGCAATACATTAGGCCAAAAAAAAAATTCTCTGTCTCTGGTCAGCGCGCGCGTCGATTTTTATCATGCGCGTCAACTTTTTTCTTCTTCAAATTAGCACGGAAGCTACAACAGCGCCCTCTATTGCCTCACCTCCTCAAATTTTTGTACCAAGGAGCACCAAGGAATGGGGAAATTGCACCGAGGCAAACGATAACGGCAAACTGTCTGCCCAATTGAAGCTTGAAAAAAAGCCACCCCCCCAAAAAAAAAAACCCGCGTCGCCGCATCAGTTCCGGAACTTCGGTCTGACCAGAGACCGAGTTTTTTTTTTTTGGCCTGATCTACTGGAGCGGAACAACAGAGGAGCGTTAAAATCCCCCGGGTTGGGACGAGGGGGAAAGTCCAAACGATTCTCCCCTTAAAAAAAAATATTGTGTCTCATTCGAACTTTATTTTTAACTTTTGCATTGCCATTTCTCAGGTTTTCCGGGGCCTTTTTTTGGCTTTGTATGCTTAGGAGAATTGTCAGATTCATGAACAGAACTGTGATGTCATTATATACCGTGATGTCATACATACATACATTAGAAATTCACACAGACGACGCAGGCATAGTACGTACAGTACAAGTAAAGTCTGTCAAGAGCCAATGTGGCACATTAGGCCGGCGTAGGCCTATATCTCCGGTTTCATTAGCATGAAACAATTGAGAACATTTTTGCTCCCCCTGGACGGGGTGCTAGTCCATCGCAGGTTACTCCCCAGCTAATGCCAGTACCCATTGATACTCCTGGATGGAGAAAAACAAGTGGGATGAAGTGGCTTGCCCAAGGACACAACATACGACTGGCATAAGTACGGAAACCAAGCACGATCAATGCACTCATATCATGCCGATGTGACACTTGCAAATTGCCTAAGCCCAGTCCCGCACCGTAAGCTATACACATCGCGAACTACTTTCTACCGGTAATTGTCAATCTGTGAATTAATAATCAAGTTACCCCTTTATTTGTACAGTCTCTAAACGATGTCGTCCCAATTGGGAATCAAAATGATCTCGACAATTATTAAATAGACGGTTTAATACCCGCAATCCCATGCAATGCAAGTGGGACGGTTTGGTCGTAAAATCAATCGAGTAGTTCTTTTACGTTAACCCATTCCCAAACATGTTTCCATAATTTTCTTTGTATAAGTTACGGATATGTTTGTACAGTGATTTTCATTTCTTTAATTTCTTTTATTTCTTTTATTTGTCTCAGATCGTGGCCCTTGGGCCAAATTCCAAAAGACAATTACATTATAAACAATTAATTCTAAAAACGATTAAAACCTGCTTAATACAAAAAATGAGTAAAATACTAGGTAGGCAATACTTTGAAATTATACGTAAACAAACACCACATATCCAGGGAGACAGAACTATTCAAGAAAGGAGGGACAACATGCAGCCCTCCCCCCCAAAAAAAAACCCCACATTACGCACAATAAAATCACCCAGAACCGGCATTTAAAATGTCAATGAAGTAAGGGATGGGACTTTGTTGGAAGCGTTTGGTTGTAATAGGGAGTTGAGCTATGTGGTTACTGTTCCTAAGTTCGTACTATGACTTGCAGCTAGCCTCGTAGGGGGGAGTAAGTGAGTTGTTCCTTGAATTAGTACCAAGTGCTTTAGCAAATTTTAAGCAATGTCCTACTCTTCTGCTATCTAGTGCATCCAAGTTACATAGGTTGAGCGCATCCAAGTATGAAGTGTACTGATTCCCCATGATGGTCCTACAAGCTCGTTTCTGTATTCTTTCAAGATCATCGGTTTGCTTTTTTTTTGATATTGTATCCTTTCCCCTTTACCCCTTTCCCCTGTACTCTGCAGCTGACTTCCTCCCTAGCCGAGTGAGTCAGACGGTAAACCTGGGGGATTCAGTTAATCTGACTGTCACTGCGACCAACCAATCGAGCACAAGTACCCGCTGGAGAAAGGACGGCGGCAACGTCACCAGAAACAGAAGCGGTAGTCGGTACTTTGATTTAAGCAACATCGATGCTTCAGACGGTGGGATTTACGAGGTCCACCTTGCCAAGGCACGTCACCAAGGAAACCAGGCACTCATGCAGTTAATTGTCAGAGGTAAACATGTTTATTATCAAGCTTTACTTTGATAAACCTATCAAAATCACTCCTTAAAAAATGATTAGTTTTCTCAAAGTGAGCAAAAATGACCGAAGCGACTATGTAAGCCGCATAGTTCGTCGTAAAATGCAAATACTATTTGAGGATGTGGTGCAACTGACAATAAATGATACGCTGATGAAATGTATCTTTTGTTTTACTTGTTTCAAAGGATGCAAAGAACATAAATGGAATTCGCCTTCCTGCTATGCAGATTGTCCAGTCTGTTTCAACGGCGGTATTTGTGACGACATGAGTGGAGACTGCATTTGCCCGCCTGGATTTAGTGGCGAAATCTGCAAAACTTGTGAGTCTTAAAATTCATTATAATTACACTGTTCGGCTATTTGTAAATATTTGGAGTAAAAAAACCCATCAAAACTAGGAAAAGGTGACCGATTCCTATTTAATTCATAATTGTCTACATTACAAATCCTAAATATTTGGTATATCTAAAGACGTATCTTATACAATTAATACACATTAATAAATACCTTGGAGAGTTGATGGGTTCTGATTGGTCGAGACTCGATCACGTGGCCGGGCATTAACGATGATAATGGACCGGCTTCAAAGATCAAGCGAATAAATGGCCCCTGAACCAACATTGAGGTCGGTCCCAAGAAAACTTATCGAAATAATCCTCAAGTTTCCCATGAAATATAACTACCAAATTTTTATTAAAAAAAAAGGAAACAAAATAAATGAAATACTCAACAAAAGTTAATTGTAACAATTCGGAAAGATGTTTCTAAAATGTTTGTAAATGGAGGTAAAATTATGTGCAGCAATGTTACAGTCACGTGGTATTTATCTCAAATTGCTATAAATCTAAGTATACATCTAAAAAAAAGTGTATGGTGCTCCATATGTGCCATCGGCGTCACATTTGTGAGCGTCGCATTTTTCAGTTCTGGCAGGGATCATTGTGATAGATTTCATGCAAGACGTCCATTCAAGACGGCCAGAGCTTACTGTGCACTCGCACTTGTTCATACGGTGGACCAATTGAGGCATGACTTGTACTAGTCAAACACTGGTCAGTATTCTTAAGTCTATCCAATTTCATTTTATTGGTCAAGCGCCCGTCAGACGTATGTTTTAAACTGTGCTCCATTACTCCTGTTCACTGAAAAGTATTGTACAGTCTTTAATCATTCGAAGATACTACCTTTAACCTGACCAGACTTAAAATTAACCGCGCAGTCAAGGTTGTCATTTTTTGGAAGCTTTTATGTGCACTTTCGTATGCTTATTATTTTTTAAGAGGTGTTTGATATTAAACAAGATACCCACTTTTTTTTGTTCTCAGTGGTAGGCCCCAATCGTTTTGGCCAATCGGGAAGTTTTCGCTGCGACTCACCTGAGTTAGGAGGCGGTCCTACGTGTGCAGGGATGCTGTTCTGTTTACCAGATCCTTATGGCTGCTCGTGTGCTGCAGGGTACCAAGGAATCGATTGCGATGAAAGTAATTAAACCGATAATGAAAATGCATCTGCTTGTTCGTTTTAGCTCAGGCCTATTCAAATGGTTTTGATATGCTTGCTGCCTATAATGGTTTTTGTCACTATTCATTTAAAACAACCAAATGCTCCTTTGCGGCTTATTATATATATGAATCATTAGAAACACTCGTTATCAGCATAATATTGCAGAAAGAAACATAGATAAGGAACCAAAACCACTTTGATTAAAATTACTGCCAAACAGTCGGACGATACCATTATACTTGTAAAATGATTATTATCTACTTATTGCGTGTTTTTTTCTCATTTAAACCAACCCCATATTGTGTTTCAGCATGTGTTGAAGGTTTTTACGGAGCCGACTGTGCACAGACATGTCACTGCATGGACGGGGTTGTATGCAATGCAACTACGGGCGAGTGCTCCGGAGACTGCGCACCAGGATTCACAGGCATGAACTGTCAAGGTAATGAATATTAATGATGTCTTGGCACAAGGCCACATCTTTTAAATGTAGACACATGTATCAAATGTCAATAGGGGTGTTTTGTTTCACTTTGTGATGATGACACTTACGGACAAGACTGTCGCCATTGTCACTGTATGGACGGGGACGCATTCAACAGAACTACGGGTGATTGTCCCGGGGACTGCGCGCCAGGACTCACGGGCATCAACTGCCACGGTATAATGACGGGCCATTGTCGTGTTTGTTTTCTTTTGCAGTACATTTCTTTAACATTATCCTACTAAAGGTATTTTTAAATCGTTTTAAAAATCCCAAATACTGCTAAGACAATCTAGCATCCAAAATCAATTTACTGTACTTTTAATACATTTAATTTCGTCCATGAAGTGCGCATTTCAGTTGTATCATTCAGAAAACCAATTCGTTTTTTTCCCCATACAATTTAGAGTTTGTTAAGTTTCGTCATGCATACTTCGTGTGCTATTATCAGAAGACAGATGTCAATAACGGAATGACTTTCCAAATTTCCATTTCATTCCTCCTCATTTTCTTTTGGAAACTGGTCATTTCTTTTAGTTCCGTAAAAATCAACACTATATTATGCAAGCAAATCTGCCGATTTGAATTTTGGAAACACACCAGACTACCTTAATAGACAATAATTAGGGATCGATGCAAATCAGATTTCTGAATGCCATCATTTGGCAAAGGTAGAGACAAAATCAAATGTTATTGACGAATATTCATGACATTGACGTTGAAATTGAATGATAAAAGACGGAATTTATTTTACCAATCGCGTGCATTTTCTTCTTAGAGGAATTGAATATCAGAAGTTGTGAATTTCAATCGCTAATGTGTTAAAACAATCTGGAAAATGTAAAGTAATGTATTGCTTATGAAGTGACTGATAGATATGATGTTGTACCTCAAGTAATCCATCTCTCGGTAAAAATGAACCTCATTTCAAAAGTCATAATTACAATAATCTGGAATTAAATGAGATTTTCTATACAAAGTTACTGAATTTTCATTTTGCTAACACATAATATTGTTTTTTTTTTGTTCTGATTGCAGACAAATGTCTGCCATTTAATGGAACGGTATCGTGCAATACAAGCTGTACAGAACTCCTAGGTAAAAACTATTCTCAGTTATAAATAAAGAAACTTTTACCATTGTATGAACTAGTTTCTGCGCAATATAATCCACTGAATCGAGCCTAGTTTGTCTCTGGGCTTTCCACATACGTTCCCTGATATCAGAAGCGACAATGCCAACATCACGTTCACTGTGTGAACAGTGGTGGTGCTACTTTTGAAATTGTTGTACTGTACATTCAATGTATCTTTTAGACTGGAAACCCTTGGAAATGGCCCTAAAAACCGGCTATTTGTACATAAACACGTATATGAGTAGGTTTTGAACAGCGACCCAAGCGTCAAATGGCATCCAACCCCCGTTAAAGCCCGTTGGACGTAAATAACATTCCCCTAGCTTAATTTAATAATAAATATAATGTATTGCTCTCATATCAGACGGTAACAATGAGACCCTCGCACCACAGAATGTTGCATCTTTCACCACACCTGGAAGTGAAACAAGCAGGACGTTCACTTGGAAACCCGTGAATTGTCCAAATGGCAACGTCGTTGTGAATTACGTGTACAGGGTCGGTGCAGTTGATGGTGAACAAGCAGAACAATCAGAATTAGTACAGACTGAAGGCGACTCCGTATCTGTACATCTGCCATTGTGCGGTATACGGTACGAGTTTGAGGTAGCTGCTGAAACCACCAAAGGCATCGGACCATTCAGCTTTAAAATAATATTTCAAACTTACTGGAAAGGTATAGATATTTTAATATTTCTTTTTTATTTCTATTTTTTTTTTATATTCGCAAGAAAAGGCGACTTTTGACACTAGATGAAGACTGATTTATTATACAAATACGGGAAAATAAAGTGTGTGTTTTTTTTTCGAAAAAGAGATAATGAAGTTACCTCTTTGCCGTTTCAAAATTAAGTGGAATCATATTATACATACCATTTTTTGGGCTAACTTTTCTAAAATCATATTTTTACAATCCGATAACAGTCCCAGATGCCATCAACGGACTGACTAATGAGGGCACCAATCACAATACCTTCAATCTGACGTGGAACTCACCAGGAAGCAGCGAAGAGTACCCTTGTCCAGCATCAGACTACCTGTTGACCTTTGACCTCACCAACCTGGAGCAGTGTCTTGAAGTTCATCAATACGGCGGTTCAGTGAATACGACTGACACAAGTGTTACTCTACAAGGACTGAAGGCGTACTCTACTTACAACGTGTCTGTCACCCCGCGAAACGAAGCCGGCAACGGTACAACATCATTCCTTCAAGTAACTACTGGGGAAACCTGTAAGTTTGTTTCGTCCTTTTGCAATGTTTTATTGTGCTGGTTTTCATACAATAATGCAAACTTCCCCAATTTTTGAAAACTGATATTTGGAAACAAAAGTGCGCGAACTAAACTTTTTCACCGTGTTCATCCATCTATGGATATCATTCACTTACCACAGATCCACAGGTCCCACCTGAATTCAACAGCAGTTCAGCAACGACTGACAGTATCACGTGGACATGGAACCTCATCCCGTGTGGGAGCAGAGGCGGCAACATTACTGGCTATGCAACACGCTTGACTGGACCCTTTGGGATAATTGATGAAGGGAATGTCTCAACCACGTCCGTGACACACACCGGTTTAGAACCCTGTACAAACTATACTCTAGCTGTCTGGGCATACACCAGTAAAGGGGGAGGACAACGGTTAACTATGCGGCAACGAACGGCCAATGATGGTAATAACCTTTTTTAGGTGTGTTCTTTTTTTACCATAATGAATGGTTGATTTTGTCAATCGTTTGGTGGCGCTGGGTAAAAATGTGACGTTCACCATACCTTTTGAATACCAATCGAAAAATGTGATTCACATCTTTTTTTGAATTTCGAATTCACGTGTTGAGTACAATTATTTTGAGAATCTGGAGAATTTTAGTTTTAAGAAACGTGAATACCGTGATGACGTTCAGGATATAGTGGCCAATACAATTTACACCTCTGGTTTTCCTTAGAACCCAAATCTTTTTAGAGATAGTTAACTCTGGTGCTGCATCTGCCACTTTTCTTTTGAGAATTCATGGGTAATTTAAATTTATCCTGACATACTTCAAAACCGATTTTGTGAAAAGACTGGGTGTATTATCTAACTGTTTAAGTGTGAGATAATTTGTTTCCCCATGATGGTCCTTTAATTCCATACAGTGCCAGTCGTTGTATCAAATATTCACGCCACATCACGTAAAGGAGATGAATTCGACGTTCGTTGGACTTCTCCAGAAGGACCCTGCCCTGCGACCTCGTACATTGTAACCTATGAACTGATCGAGGTAGACCAATGCATGCAGCAGAACCCGCCAATCACAACAGATGTTGAAATAGTCAACACCACTCACGTTGCGATCCACCTACCTGCGTATTACTCAAAGTACAGACTAGACGTCGCGCCATTAAATGAGGCCGGACGTGCTGAAGAAAATTTCGAAGATATCTATACAAACGAAAACAGTGAGTGGCTCGAAGGCGCCCAATGTGTGAAACTACTCAAATATTCATCTATTTTGTGAATACATCCAAAGCACTTCTTTTTTTGGGGATTCGTTTTAAAACAATTAGAATGAGTTCGTTTGAATAGGTCGTTATAAAACTCAGGGTTGTCAGGCTAACCAAATACCACTAATAGAATATTATACTTATTTTGATTCTTACCTGTTGTCTGTTGGGGTTGAACCAATTTGATGGTCGTCGCATGGAAGATTAAGGCACAGCGTTAGATCTTATGTCACTTGTGATTCAATAAAAAAACCAATTGATTGTCTGCGCTTGGCTTAATTGTTTGTATGTTTGTTTGTGTCTTTCTTTCTTTCTTTCACTTCAGCACCTACTGCGTCGCCGGTAATCCGTAGTGCAGCATCCAATGACAGCATCACGTTCTCATGGGATCCCATCCCTTGTGGCAGTAGACGTGGGAATATCACTGACTACGAGTACAGATTCAAAGAGCAAATACCACAAGAAGAAGGGAAAACTATCACGAAGAGTAACACCTCAAAGCTGTCGGTTACCTTCCGTGATCTATCACCGTGTACCACCTACTCAATCAGAGTTCGAGCATATACTCGCATAGGAGCAGGTCCGTGGACAAACTGGACACAGCAAGACACAGTCGTAATAGGTAAGTGATGAAACATTGTTAAGTTCCCCCTATCCATTAAGGCCATAAAAACGTCTTCGGTTTCTGGTATGGAGCTTGGCCCAAAAGTGGTGCGCCAACGCGGCTTTTTTTTTTTTTTACTTTGTTTCTTGAAATCTCGGCTGATGACTGCAGATGGTGCCCGACTAAAACTAGTGCAAAATGTATGGGAGGCCTCATAAAGCTTATACTCGATCGTAACCCCATCTAAAAACACATTAAAATTGTGCTGCAGCAGGATTCCAGTCAAACCAGTGAGTTTGGCGGTTTCGAGACATCATCTTACATTGAAAAAAAACTGTTCAATTTTGCCGAAGCACATGGCTACGGCGACACGCGCGCATACCAGAAACCGGATTTTTTTGTTGGCCTAATCATTCAGGTGTGCCTAAATGCAGATGAAGAGAAACAGTGTTCCATTGCTTGGCTTGTATAACTAAAAAGAAATGTAGGTCTACTAGAAGAAAACAAAATATACATAACTGTATACAGCAGCTTCGTAGACACAAATCCTCCAGAATTTACATGAGCTTTGAGAATGGCATTTCTTTGTCATTGTTGACTGAACTTGTGTTTGACTGTGATGGACTCAACTACAGCACTGATGTACAGAATAATCTATTGCCAAGGTTCCACATGTATTCATTAAAAAGGTTCAGTCCTTTTAAGAAAAAGTAGTCGGTAGACGATAGGATTTTTCTTTAATCACGATTTCGACTATACAAAATCAGGTGGGCTCTTTTGAATTCTTTATTACTATCGCCATACATCCCTAAAATGAAATTTTGATATTTTAAATGATGCAAATCATGCAATCGTCATCTTTTTTTCAGATGAAATCCAATCCCTTAACCTCCAGCCCTCCACCAATGGAATCAAGGCCTCTTGGACAACTGCTGGGAACGAGGACAACCCTTGCCCTGTGACCTCGTACCGCGTTAGTTACCAACTTCTCAATTTGGAGCAGTGCCAACCACAGACCGATCCTGCGCTGAAAAATTTGGAAATTGTGAATGGCAATAACACCGACATTTCATTAATGCATGCTTACTCTACGTACAGTGTGCAAGTCGTACCGGCAAATAATGCTGGCGCGAAATACATGAAGAACAAGACAGTTACGACTAATGAGGGAGGTAAGTGCACTATAACAGAAGAGGACGCTTTCCCCATTGACTTATCAAGGTAGCAGTGGGTAGGAAGCTCGTATCTTTTGTTGGACATACGAAAAAAATACTTGCGTATACACGTGTAGCCTACATGGTCACATGACCCTTTCCAATGTAATGCAACAGCTTTTACTCAATGTCATAACACTTTCAATTTAAATCCACTTTATTGCAGTGCCATTGGCTGCTCCAGAAATCGACAAAATGCTCCCTTCCAATCAGAGCGTTCGAGTGTCTTGGCATCCAATTCCTTGCGGCAAACGAGGCGGTGACGTCACAGGCTACACGCACGAGGTGCGTGACGCATCTGAGTCCATGGTAGAAACAGCTAACATCACGGCAGAGTCTGTTGAAGTCGTTGGTCTGCCACAGGGGGCGTCCTACTCCTTCAGGCTGCGGGCGTTCACGCGCGTAGGACCGGGACCCTGGAAGGAAGTTGATTTCGATATTCCAAAAGGTATAGATTATATAAATTATTAAATAATTAAAAACTCATATATCACAGCAAATAATGACATTTTTGTATTGTGCTGATCATTTGAGAATTTACTCATCGGATTTCAAAGCTTAAAAGGACATAACGTCCTAGAATGCGCCCAATTGGGCTACAAAACGCATTAATTGGAACGAACATTTAAAAGTAGGAAATAACATCCACGCAACCATCCTTTAAAAAATGGGCATTTTTGTGTTATTCTTGCCAGAACCATGCGAGAACGAATTTCAGGAGTCAGCATTTTGAAACTCAAAAATCGATCTGATGGGTACTAGTTGTGAATCCAGCCGCACAGTGCATCACATTGTGCATTGATGCTATGTGTTTTATGTGGCACACTCACAACGTGTGCCGTAAATTGACTGGACACGGCTGGAAAATACGTTTACACGTGTGCCACAAATGTATGATGTAAACAACCGAGTTTTCCCGTTTTTACCTCTTGAGACGACTTTACAATCGTATGAGGCCTTCATAAAATTTTGAAAGAAATCATCCACTTTTTTTCAATTTGTCTTTCTTTCTTAATTAAGATGATTCTACTGCGCCATCTCCGCCTACTCAACCTGGGAGTAGTCCTGCGGGCTCAGTTTTGGGCGTGGTCGTCTTCCTCCTGGTAGCAATGGTTCTTGCTCTCCTGATAGCTATCATTGTCAAGTGAGTTAGGCCAAAAAAAAAGTCTCCGGTTTCTGGTATGCGCGCGCGTCGCCGTAGCCATGCGCGTTGGCAAAATGAAAAAGTTTTTTTTTTCAATACAAGATGATGTTTCAAAACCGCCAAACTCACTGGTTTGACTGGAATTCTGCTGCTGCACAATTTTAACGTGTTTTTAGATGGGGTTATGATCGAAGATAAGATTTATGTGGCCTCTCTGGACTCCAATATATTTGCACTAAGTTTAGTCGGGCACCATTTGCAGTCATCAGCCGACATTTGAAGCCAAAAAAAAAAAAAAAAAAGGTAAAAAAAAAAAAAAAAGCCGCGTCGCCGCACCACTTTTGGGGCAAGCTCCATACCAGAAACCGGAGACTTTTTTTTTTGGCCTTACCATAAGTTACCGTAAGTTACCCGTGATTTGGCCCCGACAAGCTTTGCTGTCACATAGTACTAATATGTTTGCAATACAAAACAAGAGGTTGTGGGTTCAGCTCCCCCCCCCCCCCTCCCCGCGCAAGCTGTGAAGTTCTTATCGCAAGCGTAGGATATGAGGTAACATCAGTGAAGATAAAAAACCGTTATGGAATGTACCATCATTTCTTCATAAGCTTTATTCAGCTAGCGGCAATGTCCTTCCTTTGAAAAAGCTTTCGAGGTTTTCTCCCACTTCCAACCCCAGGCGCGAATCCGTGGAGGGGGGGGGGGGTTAAAGCACCCCCAGCTATGACTAGAAATACATTTAAAAATGTATTGTGACCCCACCTGCTCTCCCCCCCCCCCCAAAAAAAAAGCCAGCTTGGTTACTTGGGATATTGCTACACTATTCTGTAGTATTATATATTATTGATGATCGTCGGATTTAAACAGCGCCCCCATTGAAGGTGTGGTACGAACCCCCTCCCCCCCCCCCCACCCCCACACCACCTATCGATTTTACGGAGGCCAAGTGTCCGGAGAAAAAAAAACCCTGTCAACATTTCAGCATTGATTTACTTATGAGAACCCACCCCTGCACAAATTCCTGGATTCGCCCCTGATACTGAACATTTCTTCATTGCCATTAATTTTCCCCTCTGGGTTTTGCCAAGCTTTTGAGCCACAGCGTCTTTGCGCTTTTGAAGAATCCTTGATTCAATTCCTAGAGTAAAATCAAAGCGATTAAAATAAATCAAAAAGTATCTTGTTAGAAAAAGATTTAGAATTCTTTTTCTGCCAAAGGAAACAACGACAGCGAGGGAGCCATGTACTGACTTCGGGCGACACTGGCAATGATGTCCAGGCTATTTGTGTAAACGGAAACCAGGATGAAGGTATGATTTTCAATTACTTAAAAGCGTTAACAAGTAAATGCTAATAGAAAACGAACTTCAACACGGGTGTTGTTACATTTCATCTGTAGTCAATGTTACTAGCAAGAAGGAAAAGTTTGCTAGCTGTTGAAACATTGAACAAACACCCTGTCAATTTTGTTGCATAATATGGAAGATTGACGCCGAAATCACCCCCCCCCCCAAAAAAAAAACCCAACCCAAACAAACAAACAATAACATGAGAAAGACGCTCGACTGGCCTTTTTGCCTACTGATGGACAACAACTTCCGTGTCACAGTTGTCGCCGTGTTGACTGCTGATACCGAATTAATTTCATTTTATGGTATAAGAAACTTTAACAAGTGGTGATAAAATGATTTAAATATCTAAGTTAGAAAACGAAGCTCCTCTTTAAAACTGACATTTATAGTTTCAGTTGAGTTGGAGAATTTACCTTCAACGTCTGGTCACAAGGCATCAGCTGATGCATCAGCCACAGAGGGTCCATCCACTGATGAACCAGAGACGTCATCCACTAATTCACCAAAGTCTACTGAGCAGCAAGCTGTTGCTGTCTCCCCCAAAGCTGGACCATTCACAACATCCACTGATTCAGCATCAGCAGCTGGTCCATCCACATCCAATATAAAGGCCTCTGTGAAGCCCAAACCGTATGCCAAGTCTGCCACCAAGCCCAAGCCCAAGCCGAAGGCTTCGGCAAAGGCATCCCCGAGTTTCTCCCAAGCCGGCCCAGTTGCCATGGCTCACCTGGCTGAATATATCAAGAGTAGAACAGCTGGGAAGGTCAATGGATTTCAACATGACTATGAGGCGAGTCGAATTCCTTACTTTTACCAAGATTAAATTATAACTTGATAAGACGTATGGGAGTGAAGACGTATCGGCGCTGTGTAGCCTTCGCATGAGATCCAGTGCATACGCGCGAATTTTACCAGACTGGGGGGCAGGGAGGAGAGGGGAGGCTGGGGGGGGGGAGTGAGTAGCAAAGAAATAATTGGGGCCAACTGAGAATAAATTAGCGGCGTTGGACAAATAGAAGGGGGCTGGCCATCATTTAACGCCGCTTGGGGCGCTATTGAAACCATCCAAATGCGTGTTTATGTACATATACATTGTGTATAAAAAATGCAAACAAAATATAACGGAATGCCAGACGTAGAGTGTGTAACCAACATAGATAATATAGGTATATGGTTTGAAAGATACGCCTTTCAACTTTAAAATAAGACATCAAACGTCCAAATCTGATAATTTTTGACAGAGTTTACGAGTTTTCCAAGAGAGAGGTAAAATTGACCATGGGACCAAGTTAGGCATTGGGACAAAGGTAGCCTAATTGCCTCTGTGTGGATAACTGCCTGGCCTACAAAAATGGTTTAGCGAGCAAACCCAACTCTAAACACTTTATGGCTATCGGTTTGTAAACATGTTTACATGCTAAACATTTTTAGCATGAGGTGATGGCAAAAACCCATTACTCTTGCTAAAATTTGTTCTTATGTTTGATGATCTGTGCTTTAATAAAAAGAAATTGTGATCACAATATTACTCTTTTTTTTGCAGTCGATTCCAGGTGAACAGATGCACTCTTGGCGCGTCGCCAAAGAGGACCAGAACAACAGGAAGAATAGATACAAAAACATCTTGCCATGTGAGTTTCCTTTCTGAAGATGTATGTCTCATTTAGTATTTGGTAAATAATAGAAATAACACAGTATTTTTTTAATCACGTTTGACGAGTTAAAGCATGCATCAGGACCTACCACTGATTTAAAATTAAACATCATGTTACATTTCATTATTTTTATTTGTTCAAATGGGAGCGGCGTCAAAATGTAAACAGTGTCAAACGTTAAATGAAGTCCCTTCGTTTAAAAAGCTATTAAAGATGCCCCAAACCTCTAACAATGGCACTAAACTGCTTTCGTTAAGAATTATGCACGTTGCTCTATACTACCACAATCTTGCCATGCTTTGCCTCGACAGATGACCATTCTCGCGTGGTCTTGGACTGTCTTGAAGATAACTCACAATCAGACTACATCAACGCCTCCTGCATCAATGTAAGTCTTCCTCTCGATCTTTTCAAGTTAGGATGCCCGTTTATTAGCCGCATTATCAAATACGTAGAAGTAACATGCACTGTTTTTCTCTTCTTCATATAGGGCTACAAGCATGAGTCCAAGTACATTGCATGCCAGGGTAAGTAATCAGCGAAATCAAAATATAACGAAACATGTAAAAGCTTCCATCAACTGTTGTACTAACGTAATAATGGGGAAACTAATGAAACGATCTAATTTTACTATTTTAAGCACTCCCCTGACTGACTTACCCAAGTTCATTTTTAAAATTAAAAATGGGGATGTTGCAAACAAAAGTGCACCTCTTTCACATAAAATCGTATATCCAAATCATACAATCTAATATAACATTTATTAGTTGGAAGTCGTGTTTTCTCCCTCAAAATCAAAGATGTCTAGAGGTGTGAATGCTTTTTAGGCATTGGAACGAGACATACTGTATGTGTTTCATACCGGAATATAAAATTTAAAAGTCTTTTTGTCTAATAAATTAAAGGTCCGACTGAGGCCTCAGTGGACGACATGTGGCGCATGGTGTGGCAGGAACGAGTGGGAAAGATTGTCATGCTGACTAACCTGATCGAAAACGGCAAGGTAATTAAAATGAATCTAATTAAATTTGCTTCGTGTTCTGTCCTAATCGAGACACAGAACCGCACCTCTGACGCAATCTATTTCCATTCAATAATAACACTTCGAGATTATTGTAGGGGCGCCATATCATGTTCCTGAAGTAACAAAAATTAAATGACCCGTTTTAATTTCATAATCTAAAAATAAAGCAAAGCAAAAGACAGTAAAGATAAATAACGTTACTGCCAAGGCTCAAACGTTGTAAAATCCATAACCAACTGACACAATTTAGTCTTTCTACCATTTGTAGTGCAAATGCGAGCAGTACTGGCCCGAAGGCACTGCCGACTACGGGGAACTGTTTGTCCGTAAAACGGACCAAACAAAACACGCAAATTTCATTGTGAGGACTTTCCACGTGTCGAAGGTAAGTCCAAATTGTGAAACTCTGCCCTCTTTTCCAGTTAAGGGATTTGAAAAGCAAACATGCCACCGCTGACAAAAGCTAACTACCCGACAGAATGCTCATTTGATTTTTTTGTTGGTCTTACAGAGCAGTGAGCCCGAGGGTGAATACCGTGAGTTAACCCAGTTCCACTACACCACCTGGCCAGACATGAAACCACCAGAGTCATCTCCGTTACTTCAGTTTGTCAGAAGGGTCCGAGAAACAGACGCTTCACAACATGGACCCATCGTTGTCCACTGCAGGTATAATTACTTGACCTCTTTGTATTTTGATTAGATATAAATGTTTTTCCACAAATACAAAATCTTCCTACCCGATGAGTAAGCCTACATTGTTCTTTGGATATCTAAACCGATATTATAAGGATCGTGTGTCTATCATGTCATCCTGCTGTCATATTTACACTTTATAGGGACCAAACGATTAAAAACAAAACATCGCTCAAAGTTTGGATTGAAATACGTTGAATCGACCCGTCGGAAGCAATGTATTTTTATTTTCAGAAAAAATGTGAATTTCGTTAAACTTCAGATTGTTATTTATTCGAGAGACGTGACTTTACTTTCGTTGGTTATTTCACTAGGCCTGACTTATGCTGTGATATATGTCTAACACATAGTTGTCATGTTGTCTCTGCCCACTTCAGTGCTGGAGTTGGCCGCACAGGAACCTTCATCACTTTGGACTCCATGCTTGAGATGGCGGAGGCAGAGGGCCAAGTCGATGTCTTGAAGTTTGTAAGCGACATGAGGGAACAGCGCTTCCTTATGGTCCAAACCCTGGTGAGTATTTATTTAGTATATGATGATTGTATACAGTTTGAACCTGGAGGTGTTATTAGAAAACAAGTGTATTAATCAGTGTTGCAGACGATACTTTAAAAAGACCACCCAAGTGTGGTCATAATCACAAGTCTGATAACAAGTAACAAGGGCCGAACAATATAAGACCTTCAAAAGAATGACTTTGTCAGAATTCATTTAAATAGCATGTGACTTGACTTGGGCCTAGATTGCTTGTCAGGAACTTTGTGAGAACTTGTGGTGACTTGTGATCGACTCGACTGTAACACTGATAGTGGTGAGAAATGTTTGCAAATAGACTCCTCAGATCATTGTGTCAAACATCACCACGTTGCACCGTTTGTATTTCTAGGATCAATACAAGTTCATCTTCGATGCTCTGTTGGAGTCGAGTCTGTCAGAGAACACGGCCATCAGTGCTAATCGCTTCCATCAGAGTTACGCTAAACTCAAGAAACGGGACAAGAAGACAGGGACAACTGGCATCGAAGCGCAGTTCCAGGCAAGTCGTCTGAGATGCTTATGGGAAACTGACCATGATCATCGGTGATTTCAGAATGAAATTGTTTTTTTTTTGTTGAAGGGGGAGGGGGAGGGGGAGTGAATTTGTGCTAATCGAAGGAGTTGATTGGAGAAAGGAAGGGGCTGGACCTCATTTGACATTAGCTGGGGAGGGGGCGCTGTTCCCCTTTAATTGTCTCTTTATATTGAAATTTCAAGAATCCGTAGATGGAAAGTGGAGAAGTAGACCAGCGCTGATTATAAAACTTGTTTGCACTCCTCCCGGCATCTCTCATTTTCCTACTTTTTTGGGTGGGAAGGAGACTGGCTTTCTTGAGCCCTGGATCTACCAGAGTCCATGATAAATCTCTGAAGCACGCATCTAACATTCACAAGTTCTTTGGGCTTTAATGGGGCACTTTCACAGATGCTGGAGTCGTTCACTGCATCACCCAGCGAGGAACAGTGTATGGGAGGGAGGAGCGCCGCCAACGTTGACAAGAACAGATTTAAAGACTGCATACCTAGTAAGTCGGTATTCAAAACGGAGATTAACTCGTGTTTCATACTTTAAACGTCAACATCCTCAAAGTACTATCAACTTTATTTAAGTTATAACATAGTATGTGCAATACAATGGCATTGGTCCACCACTACCTATTCTTATAAGTTTCTAAAAAGTTTTCATGCATTCATTTATTCATTTATTGGTTTCTTTAGCTCCAAGGATCAATACAATAATCTTTTTTATTGTCTTCTTAAGAAGCATTGGTGACTGATGCAAGCTTATGAAAGAACCAGGCTTTATACGGAAGGCAATTTACAATTTTCAATGTTTCTCCTCCTACAGAAGACAGCACCCGACCGTATCTGATGACAAAAGGTGACGAAGGAAGTACCAACTACATCAATGCTACATTCCTGGATGTAAGTCTTACAAACTTGCCAAACATATCGACAAAAACTTTGATCCATACCTCATCCTTCAACCTTTGAGTAATCCTAAAGTTCTCGCAACGTATGGGCTCCGTGCGCCAACAAAAGAGGGCGCCTTTTTTCCTAGCAACGACGTCCCATGGGTGGGACATTTTTAGCTGGTTGACGCGCACCGTTCCTTGTATGTGACGCACGTACACCAGGGTATTTGTGTACTACGCAGTGAAACGGCCGCGCGTCGCGGCAAAATTGCAGTCAGGCAAGATGGCGTCGGTCGGTCACCCCCCATAGAGCTATAGCTATAGAGCTATAGATCTATGGTCACCCCCAAATGTACTTTCGTTGCCGGTGAGGGGGTACTTGTGAACGGAGCGGATAGCTTAACCATAACGCTCTCCGACATCGTGGCTACGCCAATGGCGTAACATCTGAAATATTGGCATAGACCAGGGCGTGTTTAGTGTTAGCTTAATTTCGTAATTAACTGTTTACAAACTCTCGTTAAATGATAATTATTCCGCAGAAAATGTAATAATCTTGGAGTTAAAGAAACTTCTCTGTGTTCTTCTGTTTTACAGGGTTATAACAGCAAGCATGCATACCTAGCTACCCAGGCACCTCTGCCTAACACACGGGGTGATATCTGGAGGATGGTGTTTGACTACAAAGCATCTTGCATCGTCATGCTCAATTCCATGGACAATGACCCGGTATGTGCAACAACCTATATTTCACTGGTAGCTTGTTTTTGGCATTTGTTAATTATCAAAACAAGGTTATGTACTGAAAATGCCTCAGGAACATGTAGTGAGCACAGACAATGGTGATGTTCCATGAGGTATAACACTGAGGGATTGTCACTAGAGGGCCTTCATATGCACTGACCTGACAGATAAACTATACTTTCAGCCAATAAGCCCATTTCTCTTGTGACTGTTGTTATCCTTTTTCCAGAGCGTTGTCCAGTATTGGCCGGAGAAGGACAGTTTGGAGTTCGGACCACTGACCGTTACACTGACCCGTGAGGACCGGCATAACGAGGACGTTATCATACGGCAGTTTGATGTTTGCCATCCACTTAGCAAGGTAAGCCATTGGAAAAATTCGAAAGAAAAAAATAAAGACCATTTATCAACCAGTCTTGAATTTCGATCATGATATCTCGTTGAACTGTGCTCGGACGTCAACAACCTGGCTTCCTGCCTTACGCTGGGTGCGCGCGGTTTCTGGTAACAAGCGAGGTATCCAATCTCAGGTAGGTTGACCCAAATGGTAAAATAGACTTCTCCAACTATCGTCGACTAGCGTGCGTTCAATTGGTTGGGGCACTGCCTACATCTATATGTGGTTGACAATAGTTATAGGTAGATTTTTGTTTATGAAATAGTTTCTTTAAGTTGCAGCTTAGTTGAGACAGTCTATGTTACACTGATACAGTCCGGTAGGCCTACCTAAAATTGTGTTTCTTTTGGTAAATGTCCCTATAAAAATTCAGCACACGAATCAATTATGTTCGGCTACCAGATTTTCATGAGGTTATAAAAGACTGTAGGTTCTGTTGGCTAGTTAACAAGGCAAACAATATTTTCAACCGATGATTTTGACTAATAGAATGACGAGGTCCAGAGCGTCTGCCAGATCCAATACCTGGGATGGCCCGCTGGGAAGGAGGTTCCAAGATCTCCGTCTAGTCTCCTGAAGATGATGGAGGCTGTTAAGATGTGGACGACCGACCACCCTGATGGACCCATCACTGTCCACTGCATGTAAGTACTCCACAGGAGCGTGTCAGCGCAGTTGTACTTTCAATCTTACTTCCCTTACCTAAGTGTCCATATTTGATTCATGGGATCTCTGAAACATCATTACAGATTTTCCCTTGTGTGAACTAAGCTTTCTCCCTTGAGGTTTTTTTTCATGAGCTTTGCCGTCTATATCGAGGAGATCTGTAAGGAACGTTGTTTTTCCGATTTATGACCATGAACCCAAGTGAGGACGGTCCTCGATTGTAAAATGTGTATAGAACCGATGGGAGGTACTGAACAAAGTGGAAGTGCAAACAGAAGACAAAACAAATGGCATGTCCTCGATTTACACCATTCACAAACGTGTTTGCGTTGAACTTACGACGTACCTGCAAGACTCATAGACAAAATCATTTACCGTGTGTTTCTACCACTTTAATTTTCTACTCCTAACATATTATTCTTGTCTTAGCGACGGCGTCGGTTGCAGTGGAACCTTCTGCGCCTTACTCACACTCCTGGACCACCTCGCACTGGAGAAAGTTGTAGACGTCTTCCAAGCCGCCAAGAAACTCCGCACCACCCGGGCTGGGATGGTCAACACTTTGGTACGTTTCAAAGCATTATCTCTGCATTACTAAATCATTGGATCATGCATAGCCTTTTTATTAAGCGCAATATTGTGATGTGGTATGAAGTACTTTTTGAAACTTCGGCCTGTAAACCGTTGCGGTTTCATGAGAGTTTGTCCCCTGACTTAAAAGGGTACGTGGGTGCAGTTTAAGCTTCAGGAAAATTAAGTCCCATATAAGCGGAATGCCAGTATTCTGTGTTTGCAAGCTTGGTGTGAACATTTAAGCATTTTTATTGATTCTGTAGCAAGAGATGGATCCGAAGCTGGAAACAAAGCCAGCTTTTTGGAAAGTCCCTACCCTCCCTTATTTGAATCTTATTTGTGTCCGAACCAGATATATGTAGTGTTGCTCAAACGGTGACCAAATGTAACGCGGTAGCCAGACCAACTGTGCTAACTAAAGCAATACTTTTATTCATGACTGGATGTGAAGAATACCACCAGTTAAATGTGAACAGGGCTTAAATCAACTCATACCTATGTTATGCTTTCAATTTCAGGCTCAGTACCAACTGTGCTATCAGGTGATCCAAACCTACTTGGATTCCAGCTCAATATATGAGAATTATCGATGAATCAGCGCGGGACAACTTGTTAGACATCATAAATGTCAGATTTGCATTTCCATTAATTTGTAACCGATA